>PVJD01004631.1:36613-132451 GCA_004026545.1 Mormoops blainvillei | reverse complement strand
GCTGGGGCTAAAGATCAGTGTCCTCAGCCCAGGACCCCCACCCCTTCTCACCAGGCCACCTGCTCCTCCCTCAGCCTCCCCAGAAACCACTCTCTGTCCCAGTCTGCTCAACACCCACCTCCAGGAATAGGGAGCTGTCTCTTGGAGAGCCACTTCTCTCCTCTGTCTGTCACCAGAGCCTTCTCCGTAACACCTCTCCCCTCTCCTGCCGCCTCACTACCACCTTCCCTGGCAGTTCTTCCAGAAAACTAAGCACCTCTTCTCGCCCATTCAGGTTCGGGGCAATTCAGCCCCATTTAGACCCACAAGCCGGCATGCCGAGACCCGCGGACTGAACCCCACCGGTACCAGCCCTGTCCCTCCTGCAGGGCCCATAGGCTGGCTGTGGGTGGGAGTCATGGATGAAAGGGAGGGAGACACAGAGCCCAGCCTCACCTGCCCGGGGCCTCATTCCTATTCTGCTGCTATCCTAGTGGGCGGACCGGACCCTCAGGCCAACACCACATACTCGTATTTTGCTGAACCATCTGAAAGTAGGTTGCAGGCTGCAGACGTCATAACGAGTCACTTCTAAATATCGGATTTAACCATATCACGCATGAGCAGATCTCGGCAAGTTCAGGTGGGTCGAGCTGACACTTTGGCGCCCATCCCTTGAGAGCAAGGACAGTCTCCACCCTGAGGGTACCATGATCACACTGAGCAAAATAATAACAATGACACATCATCTGCTGTGCCTCAGGGCTTACGTACGCTTGCAGGGCACCTTCCCGGCGCCTGCACACCCACCTTCCCCAGGCCGGCAGACCCGGGACCTGGTCCACGCGGGGGAACCGGCAGTGGGAGGAGGGAGGCAGGCTGCTGGTCCCAGCAACTGCCTTACACTGGGAGTTCACTCTGGACAGAGTGCAAAGCAGACGTCTGAAAATCCACAACAACCCCCTGACAACACAAAATGAGCATTTCTCCCCAGGGAAATAGGAGGTATATTATGAGACTGTATTTTCCAAAGATGGTCACAGCATCTCCCGCCCCACACAGCCTCTTCTCTAAGGCAGCCTTGCCACTTCCCCATCAAGAGGCACAACCTAATTCCCCTCCCCATAAATCTGGGTGGGCTTGTAACTGCGTCAGCCAGAGATAACAGTGGAGGTGACACTGTGTGGCTTTCCATGCTAGCTCGTTAAGACGATGCAGCTACTGCCTCATTTGCTAGGACGCTTGCACTTGGAGCTCTGAGCTGTCCTGTAAATAAACTGTCCACCTAGAGCCTGCCATGAGGTGTGGAAGCCCAAGTCACACGGAGAGGTCATTGTAGGCATTCTGACTACAGTTCCAGTCCCCAGCTGTTCGAGTCTTCCCAACGAGGCCCTGGCTGTTGAGCACAGACCGGGCACCCCCACTGTGCTCTGCCCAAGTTCCTGGCTCTCAGAATCCATCAGCATACCGAAATAGTTGCGGTCCCCTACTCTATGTTTTGGGCAGTTGGTTGCACAGCAGTAGTATCTGGAACACACGTATCTGGCGGAGGGCCCGCCCCTTGACAGGCGCCAGGCCACATGGCCAGGAGCCATGTGCTTGGGAGAACTCAGCTGGAAGAGCTAGAGAGAAAGCAGCGCAGAGGTGAGTGCCATCCACCGGGCCGCGAGGATAATCACGGCGCTTCAGAGGTGAGCGGGCCCTTAGAGGTTGTCCAACTTAAATTCACTGACTCAAATAAAAAGTTGTCTTATGCCCTGGCTGGTGTGACTCAGTGGATTGACTGCTAGTCTGTGAACCGAGGGGTCGCTGGTTTGATTCCCAGTCCGGGCACATGCCTGGGTGAGGGGTCAGGTCCCCAGTGGGGGTCGCAGAGGCAACCAATTGCTGTTTCTCTCGCGCATCGATGTTTCTCTCCCTTTCTTTCTCCCTCCCTTCCCCTCTCTCCAAAGATAAAGAAATAAATTCTAAAACTATATAAATAAATAAAGAAAGTTGTCTTACTAAGTGAATGTGACCACAAGACAGTCTGCTGGATGGTGTGGTAGACCTCAAGATGACTAACACGCTGTCCTTTCCGATATTAAGCTCTGCTGATGCCAGCATGGAAAGTGCCACATTCTGAGGACTAGGGTGCACATTCTGTGGACGAGAGTGACCATAGCAACACACCAGGCACACTCCTCCCTCGGGACCTTTGCACCTGCTGCTCCCTCTGCCTGGAGTGCTCTTCTCCCAGATGCCCCTTGGCTCACTCCCTCACCTCTGCCCAGTTCTTATATTACATTCTCAACAAGGGCTTCTGGCAAACCCCACCTCTGGCACATCCTGCTTCATTTTTCCACCCCTCTTATCCCCAACTGACACACAAAACGTGCTTACTGTCCGCCTCTCTCCTCTAGCCCCATTAGATTATAAACTCCCTGAGGGCTTAGAAGAGTGCCTGGCACATATTTCCTGGGTGAACAAATGGATATTGAATGAATAAATAAATAAATGATACCGAGTTTTGAAAGAAGATAAAAGACGAGCGAACCGCGTGGGACCACATGCACACAGCTTCACTGAGATCTAAGCGCTGCTTTTCTCAAAGGAATCACAAACTGACCCGCAGCAAGGCCTAGGGAGGCAGCAATTCACCTTCACGGTACCTGGAGTCTCATAAGGTTACAACCAGGTTGTCTGACAAATCCTTGCTCCTCTGATCATCTCATCTCTTGGAAGGCCGAGGAAGCAAAGAGAAAAACTGTCCCACCTGTGTCTTTGACTCTGACCAAGAACAACAGAAGTTTTGTAAAACAGGAGTGAGGGGAAGACAGGGAGAAGATGACCACATCACCTCAAAGTTTGGACTAACTATGGAAGAAAAGGCTAGACATAGTCAGACACGCGTCTTAAGCTTTAAGAATGCAGAATCAGAGAAGATGGCTTAACAGGAAAAGAAAACTCTGAAAATTAAATTCTGAAGGCACAGTCACAGAGTCCCATGAGCATGCAGAGGGGCCGGTGTGACTTCTGGGGGAATACGCAAAGGGTGGAAGTGAGGTTCCCAAATGAGAATGGACACGAAAGACTGAGAGTGAGAAGATGCGAAAGGAAGCCTTGAGGAAAACACTGAAGACATGAGTAAGGACCCGCAGAGCCAAACTTGGAGGGATTAGGCCAGCCGTTCAGGACAGCACCGGCGGGGTGGCAGTCACAGATACTGGAGAGAGGGCGGAACTGCTCCACTGACATTCCTCCTTCTCCCTTTTCTAGTAGGATGGTAATCTTTCTGGAAAGCATGGATCAAAGACGGCTTGTTTAGTCAACAGCAGATATATAAGCAGAGTTTTTATTGGAGGGCCTTTACGGGGGCGGGGGGGGGCCAGGGGCGTGGGGCCAGAGCTCTCCATACCAAGGGTTTGGAACTGCAACAAATACCAAAAAGACGGACAACCTGATAGAAAAATGGGCAAAAGACTTGAATAGGTGCTTTACAAAAGTGAATATCCAAATGGCCAATAAACACGAAAAGGTGCCCAATTTTATTAGTCACAAGAGAAAAGCAAATTCAAATCATGACGCAATACCACAAGACACCCACCAGAATGGCTCAAATGGAAAAGATGGAAAACCCTGTCTGTAATGTATGTGAAGCAGCTCGAACCCTCAGGGCTGCAGGTGACAATGTAAACTGGTACAGCTCCTTCCCAAACAGGAAACCATGTAGCAGTAGCCACTTAAAGCACAAGCCACTATGACACAGCAATTCCGCTCCAAGCAGTATACTCAGAGGACATGTGTCAGAACGTACCTAGCAGCACCACTCAATATAACCTTCAAACCAGACACCACCCAACGGGTGAGCTGTCCCAGTGGAGGTTAACGTGGGACAGGTACCATAGGAGCTTGGAGGAAGGAAGAGGGCAATTAGCAAAGCTTCTCCAAGAGGGCAGCTCCCGAGGTAACCCTTCAGGAAGGAGAAGCTGCCCTGGGATGCGGGCATGATGGTGGGAAAACAGACAGAGGCAAGAGGTGTGAGCCAGTATGGGTGGTTCCTTTAGGGAATGGCCAGGCGATCAGCCCCACTGCAGGACGAGGCAGGACATGGGCGCGCTAGGGGATGAAGCTTCGTGAGCTGGGGTGGCACACTGCACATGGCTTCACCTGCCAGGCAAAGCGCTTAAGGGTTTGCTCACAGGTCATGTGGGGCTGCTGCCAACTTTTCAGGGGTACATCCATTTTCTAAGTGGAAACGACACAGCCTCAGCTGTAGAAGACCTACAGCTGCAGTGGGGGAGGGGGCGGCTGGGGGAGAAGGGTCCGACACGGAGGGCTCTCAAGTCATACAGGGGGTTGGCGGAAAATAAGTTGAGGATTGCAGACGAGGAGAAATACATCTCAGAGTCATAAAGAAACCCGAAGTGTGTGGAAGGGAACTGCTATCGGCAAGCTTTGAAAAACCAAAGAAAATGAAAGACGTGCAAGAGAGACAGAGTGAGACAGACAGAGAAAGACAGAGACAGACACTAGAAAAGGTTGGCCCAGTTTTGGAGACCATAAAAGAGGTAGAGGTTTAGAAACTACAGTCTCTGAGCCCACCAGCCCCCAGCGGTGCTCTCTGCCTGTAATTAAGAGGCAGTTCGTGGGCACTCGGCCAAAGGTCTAGAGACCACCAGGCACTACAACAGATTCACTAACAAAACACGTAAGACAAGAAAATGTCACAAAAAGAGCCTATCTGGAATTTGGCGCGTCCCGCTCTAGTCTCACGGCAACGTGGAAAATGTGAGCTGAAATGGCAACACAGACAGATGGATCCCCCACTGACTTAATAACCTCGCCCAAGGGGTGTTGAGGATCTCTCTCTATAGGGACAACTCACCCAAAATGCCAGCGAACTCTGCTTTTGGATCCTGAGAATATGCCATTTAAAAAAACCATGGCAAAACACAAATTATATAAAACTCGTCCTCTTCAGCATCTCTAACGTACAGTTCTGTGGCACTTAGTCTATTCACGTTGCTGTGCAACCACCACCAACATCTCCAAAACCTTCTCATCTTCCCAAACGGAAACTCTGTAGCCACTAAAAACTACCTCTCCATCCCGACTCCTCCCAGCCCACTGTAACCATCATTCTACTTTCTGTGTCTCTGCATTTGACTCATAGGTGCCTAATATACGTGGAATCATACAGTATTTGTCCTTTCGTGTCTGGCTTATTTCTTTTAGTATGATGTCTTCAAGTGTCTTCCATAGGGTAGCATGTGTCAGAATTTCCTTCCTTTTAAAGGCTAAATAATATTACCCTGCTGTATGTATGTGCCCCATTTTGTTTACCCAGAGAAGGACATTTGGGCTGATTCATCTTTTGGCATAGTGTGCCATTTTTTTTTTAATGAACAGCTCTCAATAGGACTTAGAAGGTATGCCTACTGTACAATGAAAGGGATGTAGAACCTTTGCATGATAGTGAAGATTCACAAAGATCCGAAACTGGTAGAGTTCAGATGGGAATGAGACACATAATTGTCCTTCCTTGTCCACTCTCCCTTCTTCTACAGTAATACAACTTGGGAGAGTTTTAGATTACATATCCCAGATTCTCTTGTAACTAAATGTGGTCCCGTGACTACATTCTGGCCAATGGAATATTGACAACTGCAATTTCCAAATGTTTTTAAATGGAAGAGGCATGCCTTCTTCTTCCTTTCTCCCCCTCCTGCTAGCTGGAATGCAGATGTAATGCCATTGCTAGAGCAGCCATCCTGGGCCATGAGATGAAAGCTACATGTTGAGGCAGGACGAGTAACAAGACAGAAGGAGCATAGGTTCCCAACCTAGGAAGATGACATGTAAAGTCTGGATCACTTACTCTCAGATGATTAAGCCACTACTATTTGAGTTGCTCCAATATAACATCATACCAATATACTAACTAATATTTCAGTCAATACTGAGTTAATCTAAAAAGCAAAATGATGTTTTTGTTGGTCTGTTACTGTGTCATTTAGATACAGCTGGGGGGATTTTCCCCCAATTTGTGGAGTACATTTCATAATCTGACCTTAAATAGAGACCACATGTTGCGCTCAAAATTCCCTTGTAATGGGACAGCTCAGAAAAGCTGAGGTCATCCTTCAGAGAAACAGCATACAGTTTCTACATGATGTGCCCACCTCTGTGTATCCAACTCTGGGGCAGCAACAGCAGAGATTAAGGGTCAGAGAGACATTCTTTGGAACAACCTGGGTTGGCCAGATAGTGTTGAAGCCATTCAAGTTGAGAGGGTACTGTTTTGGTAAATGAATTAGAGACCCATTTCTTATTGGTCAATAAAAAGTTACCACAAAAATAAAGTATGGGCATTACAAAACTTCCCCTCCTTACACAAGATAAAATAGCTTAGTCAAAAATAATGTTCCCAAGGCAAAAAACTATGGAGACAATGAAAAGATCAATGATTGTCGGGTAGGGGGAGAGGGGGAGAGAAACAGGCAAAGCACGGAGGAATTTTCAGGCAGTAAAAATACTCTATGCTATTATAATGATGGATGTACATCATAACTCACTTACGGAACATGTAACACCACGAGTGGACCCTAAGGTAAATTATGGACTCTGGGTGATTACGACCTGTCAGTGTAGGTTCTTCCTTGGTAAAAAAATGTTCCGTGCTGGTGAGTGATGTTGATAATGGGGGAGGCTATGTGTGGGTAGGGACAGGGGATCTATGGGAAATCTCTGTATTTTCCTCTCGATTTTGTCATAAACCCAAATTTCCCCTAAAAAAAATTAAAAGTTAAAAAAAATAATAATGGTGTTTCCACCTCTATCTACTGAGCAGGTCTTAGAAACAGTGCAACCAATGAGAAACAATCCCTCATCTGTGAAAACAGGACTGTCTGAGGGGGCTGAGCTCTGGACCCAAGATGGAGTTGAACCGCGGCCCCTGCCCAATCAATCCCTTTGGACTTCCCTGTGCAGGAGCCGTGATGGAAACCCAGCTCGGGGCGGGGGGCGGCATTCTCAGCCATGTCCACCTCAGAGGAGAACGTTGGACCATGACGGTGCCCTGACCTTGGGCAGCCGGGAGCAGGAGAACGACAGGAAGGGCACCTCTTTCTTTATCCATTCCGTCCGATATGACCCTGTACCGAGGGCGTCCTTCTATCAACTCGCACGAGTCCCCATCGTCTTGTTTCCCCAGCTGACTCAGGTACCTTCTAGAACAACCTCCTCTCCAGGCCCCGAAACAGCTCGTACGCCTTGGACCTAAGCTCCTTAGCTTCACTAGTTCAGAAATGCATCTTCCTGGTGTGACTACACAAGGCTGGGTCCTGCTCGACCCCACCCCTCGGGCTAACCTTTTTCTCTTTCAAGTGGATTTTTACAGTCGGTTTCTTTAAAGGGCCCTGCCCTTATTTTATCTGCAGCAAACCTCCCTGCACACAGCAGTATTATTGTGCCATGACCCTCAGGCTCATGCGCGGATGTCGCGGGAGGACTTTGCACCTCTGCCCTGCAGCTGGGCAGCAGCTCTTGCCCAACATCCTTTCTCTGATGGGTTCAGAAAACCACCTCAGGTCATTAGAAGTCAGGTGGGGAGGGCGAGCCCCATCCTTGAGTCACCCACTCTTGGGTCCCACTCACCAGAAAGGGAATATGGAGTATTCCTGTCTCCAGGGCCAAGAAAGCCTACGGTACTTTTCCAGACCTTTCCAGTGACTTGCCTTGGGGCCTGAGATGGCAAGGGGCCCGGGACACGCGCCTGTGGTGGTGGTGGTGGTGGTGGTGGTGGTTCCATGCCGGTGGGGAGGCGCCCCAGGGCCACCACGGCTCTCTGAGAAAGCGGGGAGGCCAGCACCGGCCTCCTCCGCACATTTCTCGGGTGGGCACGGGGAGGGGCATCACTCTGTCTTGGGTGAACTGTGCCTCGGGATGGGGCGTGCTCTCTCCCTCCCTCCCTCTGAAAGCCCTCTCCAAAGAACAGAGCCCTATACTTGTGGAGCCTGACCCATGCACCCCGCTGGGGAGCGATAGAAGAGGGCGTCTTTCTGCTCTAAACGGTTCCACCTTAGACTAGCGGGGTCACGGTGGTGAACAAGTTTGCAAGCTGTCAAGGGCAATATGCAAATTAATAATAATTAGTAGTAATACTTTATCTTCTCCCAATTTTAAACCATAATTCTGCATCTTTCTTGATTTTCTCCAGGGTCCGCTTGGCCAGGCACCCCCTGGGGACATCTGAAGCCTCCCCAGAAGTTCTCCAAGCCTCTCTCCCCGCTGCTCCCCCTGAAAACGCAGCTCCTGATTGCCCCACAGCCTGGCGGGCAGGACAGGAAGCCCCCGTGCCTCGTAAACACGGTGTTGCAAACAGACACTTCCCCAGGCTCCCGTAAAGCAGAGGTCACAGTCCTGGGAGTGGCTTGTCTGGGGACCACTCCCCTGGTCTTCTCCAGGTCAGACTCAGAGAACAGCTCATCTTAAATCTGACTGACCTGGAGGGGGCGGGAAGAAGAGTCTGCAGGAGCACAGGCTCGGGTTCTGCAGTTTGCTAGGGACTCATGGGGTCTGAAGCAGCTCAGAGAAGGACACCCGCCTTGCCCATGCCGGAGGGCAAAGACACATGGTTTTGCCCCTTCGGGTGCCCACTGGAGGCCAGGGAGGTGTCTGCAGGGTGCATTCCTTGAGGGGGAGGGGGACTGAAGCCCACAGCGATCGCAGATGGCAGGCAGCCCGGCCGCCAGATCAGCAGCTGCCCTAGGCGGACGCGAACGTCTCCTGGGTGCAGGCTGTCTGACCAGGCAGTCCTTCGCACAGCGAACGCTGGCTGAGCCCCGCCCAGCACTGGCGCTTCCAGGCACTAGGCAGTTGGTAGGGAAGTTCTGCTGCTCGGGAGAAGGATGGGAGAGGCAAGAACACACGTTAGGTCTTGGGGGAATGAGTCAACGAGTCGGGCCGTCTGGCTGGAGGAGGGAGAGAGCCTTCATGGAGAAGACTCAAGGAGTGGCACTCACCTTTGAAATCTGAATAGAAGATGAAGAACGTTGGACTTTCCCTAGGAAGCGGGGTAGCACCAAAGGTTTCCAGACATGATGAAAGTGGTTTCATAAGAAAAATCTCCTGGTGAAGCAAGGAAGACACTGTGGCCCAGAAGTCACCACGGGCAGGCACAGGGTGACGAAAGCTGAATTCGATGGCAGAGAGAACGATGGGGAAGTGAGAGAAGCAAGAGCCCCAGGGAAAGGAAGCGCCATCGAAACTGACGGAAGGAGGTTGGACTTGGGGTGCTGAGCCCTAAACACAATACACAGATGACGTATTGTAGAGCTGCACCCCTGAAACCGGTATGCTGTTATTGGCCAATGTTACTGCAATACATTTAACATTTGAAAACACTGGCTGGATAGTGGCGATAGTGGAGAGCAGGAAGATGGAGAGGAGACTCAGGGATGACTCGAAGCATTCGAGTCTGCTTTCACTAGAGAAAAACAGGGAAGTCCGCAGAGGAAGCCTGCTTTGTGGATGAAGAGCTGGGTTCTGGGCATGTGTTGAAGACGCTCTGGACTTGGAGAAAAGGGTCTGGGTGAGGGAGACAAGATCACTAAGGGTGGCAGGACCAGGAGTCCGCGGAGCGGCAGTGGGAGGTGGAAGCGGTAAGGAAAAAGGCTCCAGGTGAATGTGTCGGACATCAAATGCTACAGAAACTTCAGGGAGATGCAGGTTGGGAGGAGGCCGTTGGACTTTGCCATTAGAAAGCCACCAGTGACCTTAGCGGAAGCCGCCCAATAGAGAAGCATTGGAAGCGCAGGGGAGGTGAAGGTATGGCGCCACTTGGGTCGGAAGAAGGATTTGTCACCTCTGGGAGTCCTGCCTTAAAGTGGGCTCCGGGAGAGAAGGAGCAGGTCTCCTCTCTGCCCAGCCCATCAGAGTAGCTCCCACTCTGGAAGAGCAGACTTTGGAGACTCGCAGGATGTCAGAGCAGTAGAGTCCCTTTGATCCAGGAGGGAACGGGCTCAGGGGGATGAGGAGGTTAGCAGGGACAGCTCAGACGAGAGGTCACATCCCCCACTCCCATCCCGTGGTCTGAACATCCCATCTCAGCCCTCCGTTTGCCCTTAAGCACAACAGCAGGCCAAGGAATGCTCTCTGAGCTTTTAGTTTTCTCAAAATGAAACTCCCGAGATGTCGCTGTAGGAGCGAATGCAAAGTGCACAGGCCTTTGAAACGCTGGCTCGAAAACCCCAAAGAACAAGAGGCCATTAACTCCCAGCTCAACCTGCAGGTTGGGGAGGCTGACCTTGAGAACTTATCTTGGTCAGCCACAGAGGAGATTCTGAAGAGGAGCTCAATTCCTTTATTTCACTGGGTGTTGGGAGGACCCAAGAACAAGAGACCCCAAGAACAGCCCGTGCTCCAGCTGGGTGAGGATGAGGGTCCTCGAGTTCAGTGATGACTCCAGGGTCTTTCTCCATGGATAGCTATTTTTAAAAATATATATCTTATTTATTTAATTTTAGAGAGAGGGGAAAGGAAGGAGAAAGAGAGGGAGAGAAACATCAATATGTGGCTGCCTCTCGCGCACCCCTCCCACAACCCAGGCACGTGCCCTGACTGGGAATTGAACTGGCAACCCTTTGGTTCACATGTTGGCACTCAATCCACTGAGCCACACCAGCCAGGGAGGATAGCTATGATTTTTCTAACCACCAAAGTACTCTGGCTCTGGGGGAGCAGGCTGGGAAGCACGGCTATGGGATTTGTGGGGGAACTTCCCAGCTTTGGGATTTGTTTATTCAAGGTCAGTGAACTTAAATTAAAACTTTGTTCTCAGAGCAACCAATTTTTATACAACCAGTCAGGCACAGCTGGTATGATATGGAGAACCAGAGACTCTTAGAAAAGGAACGACCTTGGTCTCCATTCTCACAGCTATCATTTCTGCATCTGACACATATTTTCCCTGAATACTGCGCACCCCCCACCTCCCACAGGGAACTCACTACCATAAGGCCACCTATTCCACTGTTGCTCTGCTCTGGGTTTCTCCAGGACCTTCCTTGCGGGCAGCTGCCATCTATTTCCTTACACCTTCCCTTCATTAGTCCCTTTCCTTCTGGAGAGAGACCTGCACAGAGCAGGTCTTCCCATCTTCCAAAGGATGCTGCCCTTCAGACATCTGGAGAGAGTACTTTCCTTGGGTCCTCAGCTTGGAGGAAAACACCTCTACTACTATAATCACGTGGTGCTATGGCGCCAGCGTCTTGGCTACCTTTCCCCGGGTGCGAAGTGGTTTATCAGCATCCCCACTAAGTGCAGCACCTGCAGGTGACCTGAACTCCAGATGGTTCGAAGCAGCTCAGTGTGGCCGCGGACCAAGAGTCAAAGGCAGTTCTCCGGTGACGGGGCTGTGCCTGGGAGAACCGAGGAAGCCAGGAGAGAAGAGGGAGCCTCTGGGAGTAGAGGACCTGAAGACTAGAGCCATGCCCGCAACTGTCAAGGGACGGATCACTCCCCTGCGCTATAATCTGGCCCAGGGCGCAGGAGAAAACCAAATGTCTCCAAACCACTTTCCAAAGCCGGCGCAGCAAAACCTGACAACAGCAGGAACAGGAAAGGAAAATGCGGGCCGACCTTACTTGTGAGAATCTTGATGTAAAAATCCTACAGAGCATCGCAGCAGATCAAATCCAACAGTGTTAAAAGAAATAAAACACCACGATCAAATGGGGTCTGTTCCAGCAGGGCAAGGAGGGTTCGATATAAGGAAGTTGAAATGAGGTGTCACATAAATCTAATCTCAAGGTGAAAGAATATAAAAATTTCCTAGTAGATGCTTAAAGAAGTATTGGGCAAGCTTAACTTCCATTCTTGCTTTTTAAAATCCTTAGAAATGAGGAATTGAGGCAAACGTGCTTCACACGTGGTACCTGACTTCAAGGCACCGGCTCTAAAGACCTGGGACCACATCAGAGAAACAAGGTCACGAGCCAGTGTCAGACCCTGGGAAACAGGGCGGGGGGCAGTCTTCACATAACTGTCGCAAAGGAACAGCGGCGGCTGCCTCCCTGCCTCCTGCACTGTCTCTGTTGATGTAAATAGCCACCAACACAGATTTTCTCGGACTCTCATTCCTCGCCATAACTCTAGTGCTCTGGTTGGCGGGGTTGGGGTTGGGTACGGAGGGCTTCTTGTAAGAACACCACCAGCGAAAGGAAGGCTCTTGAATCAACTTGCAAATGGGCCGCATTCAAGGTTCGATGAGAAATTCAGAAAGCATCGCGCTGTGGCGGCTCAGTGAGTGGTCAGGCGGCTTCGTGCCCTGCAGCGGCGGGGAGATTTCGCCAGGGTGAGTCACCCGCAGCCTCCTCTGCAGTCTGCAATTCCCATGACCCGCCATCACTCCCTTCTGGCCTCTGACACAACAGCTGGGGGTTATTCAAAGAAATCGGTGTGGAGAGAGTCCTGTTTCCTGGAGCAGGGGTTATTAAACTGGGTTACTTAGTAGGCTGCAAGGTCTCAGAAAGCCTGAAGTTTTACCTAAAACTCTGAGACACACACAAACGCGCGCGCTTTTTTTTAATTTTTTTTAGGAGGAAGATGATCTCTCACTTTTATCAGTTTTTCAAAGAGGCCCATTATCTCAGGAGAGCTGGAAACTCACCTTTAGGAGCTGTGAGTGTAGATGTGATCTAACAAACCCAGAAACTGCAAAGAGGAGGCAGGTCGCCTCGGCCAGGCTGCGTGGAAGCAGTTGGGTGAAGATTTGCCTGACAAGAGTGAAAACCACCAAGCCATTCAGGAACAAATGTTCAGACCCCGAACCCAGAGACACGTCTGCCGAGACTTCGTGGTTCTGGGGTGACAGCTTTGGATTAAGAAGAAGGATGAGGGGGCTGAACAGATGACTTCATCACTGATAACAGAAAATCGGGGTTTCCCAACCCTGAGAGAAGGGCAGTTCTAGAGAGGGACATAAGGAAGAGCAGTTCTAGAGAGGGACAGCGAATGAGGCGATGGTTCTCTGTGCGCGGGGCGCCCGTGGCTGTTGACGGCCAGCAGGAGAGCACATGTACGTGCAGGGGACTCCCACTCAGAGCCGCCGGCAGCAGCACTGGTGATGAGCAGTAAAAGAAAAAGGGAGACGCCCTGCAATGCTGTGCATGGCCTCAGTGCGGTTAAGCTGGACCTTGGGGCTTGGGGGAGGCAGGGAGGGAGAGGAGGCGGGGGATGCACCCCTGGTCCATGCCAGACACTGGCTGAGGTCCTGTACTTGCCAGCAGTTATCTCCTCTGATTCTCACAGGATGGGAAGTCTACATTACCCCGGAGATGTTGAAAGGAATACCCCAGATGGCGCACCCGAAGAGCCCTTAGCCCCTGTCTGCTTCCTGTTGGGTATTGCTATTATGAGCATTACCAGTTTATTTCATACCTCAAGTCTCCACTCAAATATGGCTTCTTTAGGGAAGCCCTTCCTTAGCTCCCAAACTATACTGGGCTCCCTTTACAGAATCTCACAGGACCCCACAATTCTCAGGGTCGTAATTAAATGATAGATGTGTCTGGTGTCTCATCTGCTGGGCTGCAATTTCCATGAGGGCAGCAGTGTTACATGTCTGGCCCCGGATCTGGGTCCGACGCATGCCTGGCTCACAGGAAGTGCTCCATGGCGAAATGCTGACCCAGTGTGTGAAATGTTGGAGATTAAGAATGGGTCACACAAAGCAACTGGTGCCACGCTGCCATACAGATGGGGAAGCTGACATCCAGAGGGATACATGGACTTACTTATCCAAGGTCACATGGCTAGGAGAGAAAGGCTCAGGCAGAAATGAAAATCCCTAACTCCATGGGCGGCAGATGCCTGGAAGCCACCTTCAGCCCTCAGACCCACGCCCTGCCCCCCACAAGGAAACCACACGGCTTATTTGCCTAGATCACCAACAGCAGCAAGAAGGCTCTGGAGGACACGAAAATGAAAAGCACACCACTCCCTCCTGACCCCACCCTCCTGCCCCCCATACCATTCAGGCAGCTTCCACTGTTAACGTGCATAGACTTCTTGCCTATGAGACCCTAGAAAGTTTCATGGTGACTGCTTAACAGCCACAGTGAGCATCAGGTGGCCCTGGTAAGCAAGCCACCAAGTCACCGGCCAGACCCTGTAGGCCAGGGTGGTCAGTGTGGCGGTAGGAGAATGTAACAAGCATGGCGAGGAAGGAAGGAGGGCGTGTTCAGCGCTGTGGAGTGAGGACGGGGTTGGGGAAGGCTTCAAAGATGATGATGTTTGAGCTGGGCATCCAAGGATGAACTCGTGGTCTACCAGGCAGGCTGAGGAAGTGAACGGCAATGGAGGGAGAAGGAACAGCGCCAGTAGGGCACCAAGGTTTGCCCGAGCTTCAGAAGACGATGGAGGTTGGGCGGCGGAAGGCCTTGCCTATTGCGCTGGGGGTATCGGTCTTCTCCAGAGGACACTGGCCGCTCTGCAGGGTTTGCAGTAGAAAAGCGGCTCGCTTCAGTTTGTTGTCTTACATCACCAGGGCGGCAGGAGAGGGGCTGGGTTGGGAGTGGGGGCGGGGAGGCTGGAGGCAGGAGGCTCCCACCGAGGCCAGGCTCTGAAGCCCAAAGCCTAGTGCCCAAACTGCTAACTCAGTAGGCTCAAGAAGGACCCAGGGTCTGCTCTGAGCCACCAAACTCACTCACTTATTCCAGTTCATTACCCTCATCCTTCTAGTGGGTGCGCTTTGCTGCAGCAGAATCTCGCTCATCCAGAAGACCCTGCACTGATAACCCCAATTATCCAGAGCCTAGCTGTTAGCCTGGACGCAGACAGAAAAGACCCACGGACAGCCACGTTTATGACCCAAAAGCCATGCCCTTCAGGGCATGCCCCTCGCGCCCAAGGAAGGGCACACGCAGGCTGCCACTCAAGCTTAATTTAATCACCTCCGGTCAAAAGTAGACGCCAGTCGGAGTCAGCACAGCTCTACCGCTTTCTAGCCATGTGCACTTGGCCCTCTGTTTCCTCGTGCATGAAACGGGGCAACAGTTGTAGCAACTTCAGAGTGTGGCCGTGAAGAGTAAAGAATATGAAATACTGAGGGAAAGGCAGAAAATGTGTCCCGAGCAGACCCAAGGTGCAAAGAGAATGCCAGGTAGAACCGTGTGATATTTTCAAGAACTTATTAAATCGGGCACAATGTGCTACATTTATAAATGCACGCAATGCATTTTACGAAGATTTCCTTTAAAACTAGACATGCTGAAAAGTTTGGGAGTTTAGGAGGCAGAGCTACTGGGAAAATTAATGTATGCAAATTTCCTCATGGAAATGACAATTCTTTGTGTGCCTGTGTACATCCAAAGTGTCCCTCAAACACAGTGAAACATACATCGTGTTTAACAGAATCTACGATGCCATCAACGGTAAGGTGCATCATTATTTTGTGTGCCACTAAGAAAGAAACATTGCTATCTATTCTGACACTGCTTATCTATGGCAAGATGCCATAGATGATAAGATGCATCTTGATTTCAGAGTTGTTAAAATGTGAAAGTATGTATACCTTCAAGTCAGTGGAAATCCGAATATGCAATACATTTGCTGTGAGAGTGTCTCTTCTTCCTCTCGGGCAGGAATAAGGTGTATTCTTTCCTTCACCCAGCACTCTGCCTTCATCTGTGCCAGAGGCTCAGAAATTGAACATAAACTCTCTCCTAGGACTTCTTGGTGATCACTCCCAAGATATTGACCCTCCAGAAGCTTCCTCTCTCAAGAAGCTGATCCAGGCTCTCAGCCAAGCATCCCCAGGTTCACAGGGGAGCCACAGGGCCACCAGTTCAGCCCCATTGGGTGAACCACCTCGAACCAAGGCCAGGTTTGCACAGAGTGAGAGCTCAGCTGAACCCAAGCTGCGGCCTCCAGCTCTCTAGGCTGCCCAGGCCAAAAAAAAAAAAAAAAAAAAAGCTACCGGCTGTCCTCTCCTCCCATCTCTCAGCCGCCAGGCCCCGAGATCAGTGATTAACCTGGGAACACCCAGCCAGCCTCCTCAGCCTTCACTGTGGGGCTTCCTCATCATGACCACCCCAGTAACCCCAAACACACTTCTGCCCAGTCCCACCTATTATTTTTCTTAGAAAAAATAAAAAGGAGGGAGGGAGAACAAGTAGGCAGGGGAAGACAGAGATGGCCGCTTCCACAGCTTGGTGAGAGAAGATATTAATCACTCCTCCCCCAAGCTAGAGATAAGGGCAAAGGATTTCTTAAAACCCCACATGAGGCCCAGCACACACAGACCCAGAGCCTTCCTCCCCCACAGCCCTATGAAGTTGCTACTAGAGCCCATTTTACAGACAGGGAAACAGGCGGGGAGAGGGAACAGTAAGATGCTCAAGGTTACAGGGAGGGGCCTGGCTGGAACTCAGGTCTCCTTTTGGTCCCCACAGGGAGTCCCCAACAATGGCTCCAGCACCATCACTTAAGGAGCCTATCCAAATTTTAGAATACTGCGGATTCCGGGCGCCACCCCTAGGGAGCTGTGCTGTAGGCCTGGGACCCGGGGAACGTGTGTTTAACAAGCTCTGGAAACGTGGTCCTTTCCAGGTGGTCCAAGGTCAGGAGGAAGGAAAGCGCGGATGGAAAGAATCAGCGCCCATGGGAGGAGGGCGAAGAGAAGAGTAATCCAGAAGGGGCCTAGAAGCAGACCTGGCCTACTTTTAGTCCCCATTTTGCCTAAACCCACCCCTTCTCTCCGCACAGGGGCTTGTTAACTCACTAGATACCACATCCTGCTGCTTTCATCTCGCCTCCCTCTTTCCTACTGACCTGAACTTCTTGCTTCTTTACTCCAGCACTGGATGGGCCAGCCCGCACGCGCACGCGCAAACACTTGCACACGCGGAATCACGCAAGGTACCGCCAAGTTATAAACACAAACCCACGCTCTGACAGTGCCAAGCGTGCAGTTCTCCAGAAGAGCACCCACTGTCTGGGGGCCCATGCTCGCCAGCAGGAATGGGGGACTGCGGCAGGCACTCCCACGACTCCCAGGTCCTGATGGCAAAGGACCCCTGAAGCCAATGCTCAGCTAGAGACTTCCCTGGAGGAGAGGTGAGACCCCTGGACTCCACTACACATAGCGAGTGGCCTGGGTCGGAGACAGGAAGCTTGAGTCACACTTGGATAGCACAGAGGCAGGCGATTCAGCAGTGGCCACCTAGACAACGACAGACGGTCCCCGGAACGCCCCTTCTGTCTCCGGGTTTGTTGGAAACGCAGGTGTGCGGACCTCGTGCCCCGGCAGTGGCTCTTGGCCGCGGAGCCGCAGGACAGCAGGATGCGTCCAGCCTTCCTGCTGCTGCTGCCGCTGCTCTCAGAGCCCACTGCTCTCCGACCATCCCCCGACCGCTCCGGCTCTGCCTTGAGTCCCACGGGTGCCCTCGGCTCCCTCCTGCCTCGGCCTCTCGGTTACATACCTGCAGTCCCCGCCGGGCTCCAAGCCCCTCTCCACGGACGACTCCCTGCGATTCGGAGTACGGTTGGGACCACCGCACCCGGGCTGGAATCGCGCGGCAGGTCCCAGCATCTGCCCAGGATCCGCTCCTACGGTGGACTGGGGGCGGGGCCACGCCGCGGGGGGCGGGGCTTGCTCTGGGGCGGGGTCTGGGCGAGGCTGGCCGCCCAGCGGGCCTCTCGCGCCACCTGGTGGCGGGACCGTGTCTGCGAGACGGTAGTCTAGGCTGCGTCTCCTCGGAGTACCGCCGCAGCCCGCAGCGCTTCGGAGAGGCAGCCCTCGGTTCTGAGCCCGGCTGCCCTCGGAAGGAACCGGCCCTGACGGGTGGGCGGCCACGATCGGAGGAATGCCAGCACCAATCACCGGCGACCTCCCGGGAGTAAGGTGCCGTTCCGCCAGGAGTGCGGAAGCGCGGCTTTGGTCCCCCGCAGAAGAGGTGGGCGGAGCAGGAGAGACGCTTGGGGTGGGGGCTTCGGGGAAGGAGGAGAAAGGGGAAGCTCCGAAGAGCTGCTTCCGTCTCTCACTGCGACTCAGCGCCCCACTTCCTTTTACTACTTCTATTTTCTTTCGGGACTCTTAACATTTAAAATGCACCACTTCTGTGCAGACAGACGCGTTCACCCTCACCCTTCGGCAGAAACCTTCCTGGAAGTACCAGCCAATCCAGACTCTCAGCACTGCTGCCCCAGCCTCTGGCCCGACTTTCCCACCCTCCTTCTCTGGTGACTGTCACTTCATCCATTTCTCAGCTCCTGGTGGGAGAGGGGTCATCTCCAGAGTCAAGACCCTCTTTTTGCCTCCCCTCCGCTCCCCACAGACGACGTAGCAGATGTTGTTATACCAAGAGCTGAGTCTCAGAATCCTGGAATCCAAGCCCACCCCTGTGTCTCAGTTTCCTCATTTGCAAACTGAGGATAAAGAGAGTTGGCTGCTGTGCAAGCAGCTCTTGCAATGAAAGAAGAGCAGTGTATTTCAGAGTCAACAAAGGGCAAGGCTGAAAATTTCACTTCCACTATTGAATGAGGCTCTGTGTCACAATATCTGTTAGCGGCATTCAAAATCCGCCACAAGGTTGTACGTTATTCTTGGTCAAAAGCCGCAGCCCTACCTGAGGCTTTGAGAGATGTAAGCACCAATGACTTTTCTTGTTCCTGGCCTTCTAAATACCAAGAAAAAGCAACTTCCTGAAAGGCACAGAAACAGAAACTACCCTTGGGTGAACGCGGAGGACTGGTTCCAGCCTGTAGTAAGAGGTGGCAAGGGGCTCAGAACCACCTAGTACTTCTCCTCCTTAACCACTGAGCCCCCACACATCACCTTTTTACAAATAAGGAACCAGAACCACGAAAGACCGTGAGAGGACACGCCTAAGGTCATATGGTTTGGTAAGGGTGGGCGAGGGCTCTAATCTCCCCAACCCCTACCTTTTCACCACAAAAAGGAGAAGGGGAGAAGAAGGAGGTGGCACGCAGGTGGCCCGGAGGTGGTCAGAGTAGGGGGGAAGGGAGAGAACTGCTCTGGAATGAGGAATAGAGTAGCAAGAGTGACACAGTTGTACCGGGCTGACATACTGGATGATGAGGTCACTTTGAAAGCTAAGGAAAATGCTAGAGAGGTTATGACATTCGTGACTTCTTCCATACCCTTGGTATTCCCAAAACTGAAGATGGAGGAAAGTTGAAGCAGACGTGCCCCTATAGAGGTCGCTTCCAGGGAGCTGAGCATCCCGTGAAGCCCACTTAGGCCCATCCTGCATCCCCTCAGAGGTGGGCATTCTCTTCTCCACCAGCAGGTGTGACCACAAGTTGGGTTTTCATGTTATCCCACCGCCTCACTTGGCTCCGCCTGTGTCTCCCTGGCCCGCAAGGCACACCACCAACCAGGAGATGTGGTCAACGCCTGACACCTATTGGCCAGAGCTTAGAACTACAGCCACTGCGACACCTTTGATTCCCTCTTCCCCAAAGCAGCCGCTGGTAAGACTCAAGGTGCCTCTGTCACTCATGTGGCACCTGATTTTGTACCGCTTTTTTGTTCAGCCCTGCTGTTGCTTCATTTAAAAACATGTCTGTTTGTTATCTCTCTCCTGCCTTTCACTGCCTCATGTTTTCAGAGACAAGCCCCCCGCCCCGCCTCCACTTCCTCATATTTATCCTTCAGTGCTCTGAAAATATGACGAAGGAAACTCCAAATGCCAAATCCAATGGCCTCATTTTCTTACCTCACTCTAGCGTTTGACGCTGCCCCCTTGACTTCTCCTCTGACTAATACTTCTGTTTTCTTTTTCTGGCTTCATTTTCTTCGTCATTTCTTAAACATTGGCATGCATGAGGCTTTATTCGAGGCTGCTTCTCTTCTACCTGGACACCCTGATCCATTCCCATCATACTGATCCCTTCCAAATCTATAGCCCAGCCTTCTTTCTTGAGCTCCGGATCTAGAATTCCAAGTGCTGACTGCACATCTCTGTCTGGGGAACCCAAAGGCCACTTAATCACGCCATGTCCTGAAATGAACTTCTCATCTTTCCCTAAACTTCTTCTCTTGCCTCCCCTATCTCAGTTAACATTTTTACTATCCACCAGTTTCAAAACTAGAAACCTCGCTATACAAATCACGTATCCGGAGTATGTAAAAAAACCACCTACAACTCAAAAATAAAAAAAGACACTCTAAATTTAAAATGGGCAAAAGACTTGAACAGATACCTTATAAAAGAAGACTTACAAAGAGCCGATCAGTGCATGAAAAGGTGTCCAACATCATTAGTCACTGGGGAAATTCAAATTAAAATCACAAAGCATCACTTTACAGCAACTAGAACAGCTAACGTGAAAACGGACAACACCAAATGTGGGTAAGGATGTGGAGCTGCTGGCACTCACGCACATTGCTTTTAGCAGAGGGTACAATGGCACAGCTACTTTGGAAAACTGATCGGCAGCATCTGACAAAACTGAATATACATCTTTCTCTGGCCCAATAATTCCACTCTTAGAAATATATCCAAGATAAATGAATTTATATGTCCACTCAGAAACATATATGGGAATGATTATACCAGTTTTATTTATAATAGCCCAACACCAGAGACAACCCAAATAATCTGTTGGTAGTATAACAGATAAAAACAACTGTGGTACATGGGGCGGGGCAAAAAGTAGGTTTACAGTTGTGAGTACGCGAAACACGGTTTATTCTTGCATTATGATTTATTAATTAGTATTATTTTCCATACAAATGACTGTGAACCTACTTTAAAATTTTTCTGTTTATTGATTTGAGAGAGAGAGAACCATCGGTTTGTTGTTTTACTTATTTACGCATTGGATGATTCTTATATGTGCCCTGACTGGGGATCGAGCCTGCAACCTTGGTGTATCAGGACAACACTCTGACCAATTGAGCTACCTGGTCAAGGCTGTAAATCTTCTTTTGCCCCACCCCGTATTTATATAATAGAATGTTACTCAGCAATAAAAAGGAATAAATTACTGACACATGTATCAACGTGGATGAATTTCACAAACATTATATTGAGCGAAAGAAGCAAGACACAAAAGAAAGCATACTGCATGATTTCAGTTCTGTGAAGTCCCAGAGCAATTTAATCTATTGTAATAAGTGTCAGGATGGTGGTTATCTTGTAGGAGGGAGCAATTTAGCTGGAAAGGGGACAAGAGCAAACTTTCTGGGGAGATAGGTATGTTTTTAATCTTGATCTGGGCGGTGGTTACACGGTGTGTACATATGAGAAAGTTGTTGAGATGTTCACTTAAAAGGTGCATTTTCCACTCTTTGTAAAGATTATGTCAGCACACGAACCACGTGGGAAAGAAAGCTGGAGCTGCGCTTGCGCACCTCCGCGCCCTTCCTCACTCTGACCCCTCTGCTCGGAATGCCTATCTCCGTTCTACTTACATGGCTGCTTACGGGGTGTCAGCGATGATCAGCAGGGCCCCCGCAATTGCTCTTACTGGATAAACATAGACTCTTTCTGGAAAGACGAGCAAACACAGAAAAGCAAAAAAAAAAAAGGAAAACACGAAAAGATTCAGAATTTCTAAAAAAGGCACATGATCAGAGAAAATTAGTATCCTTTAAATTTCCGTAAATGAAATTTTTAGGACGTATTTTTCATACTTGTTTTCAATGATGCTTGGGAAGATACTGCATTTATAAATGTAGTGGAATGAGTTATTTTTTTATTTTTATTTTATTTTATTTTTTCCCATCATCATTTATCCCCTCTCTACCCTCTTCCACTTCCACCCACATGACTGAATTATTCTTTAGGAATACAAGCTAAGATTAGGAAACGTTTTTGGATTGCTGAATTTTAAGATCTATAGAGATGGTAAGCAGAACATTGGGAATTGAAGAAAACTAAATATGTGGATCAAAAGCTTGAGGACTCAGCTCGAATTTAGAGAGGAAAAGATAAAGGATTAAAACTTTGAGAGAGAAGATGAACTGTGACTTTATAAAGATGTAAGATACGTATAATAGTCATTCCACCAGGAGAGAGGGAAAAAAAAAATATACGTGGCAGAAGAAATTTTCTCTGAACTGAAGAAGGAGTTGCATCCTCTACTCAAAATCATAACTTTTCCAATAAAGTATAAATGACCAAAATGACTTTAAAAAAGACACGACATCTGAAATTTTATAAATTAGCAAAGAAATTCTCCCTTGAGAGGCTCTAGGCCTTGATAGGTACATGGGAGACTGCTATCGAACTTTAAAGGACAGAGCTGTGCTATGCTTTTAAAAACAGCACCGCAGTAAAGAGCAGAGTGTGCCGCCTTTCATGTGAGAAAGATATGGATGTATCTGCTCATTTGTGCAAAAAGAAATGCAGGAAGGAGGGACAAGAAATTACCAAGATTGTCCCTAACCAGGTGGCTCAGTTGGGTGAGTCCTACAGAGTGAAAGGTCTCCAGTTCGATTCCCAGTCAGGGCACACGTCTGGATTGCAGGCCAGGTCCCTTTTGGGGGCACAAGAGGCAACTGATTGATGTTTCTCTCTCATATGCTGATGTTTCTCTCCCTCTCTTTCTCTCTCCCTTCCTCTCTGAAAATAAAATAAAATAAAATCTTTTAAAAAATTACCAAGTTTGCTTTCCGCAGGGGGTGGGTGGGGATGGTGTGGAAGGAATGGAGGAGCAGGAACGGATATAGAAGGGACGGGACGAATGGCAGTTCTCCGACTGCTTTTCTGCATGGCCCTGACTTTCAGAACCATGATCATGTTTCACATACCCCTGTCCCTCAAAAATAAGAAATTGAAGTAAGTCAGGATGCAATGGGAACACAAACTGGGAAGCAAACAGTAGCAAATGAACCTAACCCTTTGACAAATAGATGATACAACTATACTGAGGAGGGTGGAGACAGAAGAACTAAACTAAATTAAGAAAACTATTTTCACTACATACTGGAAGGCTTAAGACAAAAAGAACTGTACGCACACATGGTCCCCTAGTTAGTAAATGTGTTTCTCACGGGGCTGGTGATCGGCAGTTCTTAAGCTCTTTTATGTGTATGCTAAGACTGAGCAAGCAAGTAAATATATTGTAAATAATAATATATAGCCAGGTTTCTCACTGTTGAAAAAATTGCAAATCAGGAAAAGTAAAAGGCTAGAATGAATCTTGTAGTGTTAGACTAGAATTGGCAGTATCGGTGTATACTCATGGTTCTAGATACAGACACACAGACAGACAGGCAGGCAGACACAGATGGTGATGTGTATGTATTTCCTAGCTCTGTCTTCTGAGGGATCTTGGAAGTAATGTCATCAGGTAGCAATGAGGACACCTAGCTCCCAGATCTTGGTGTAAAACAAACAAACAGGAAATCAAAAGCAACAAGGACTCCTTGGAAAATAGCTAATTGAACAAAACTGATTGAAATGTATGATTGAAAGAACAACATGAACCCTGGCTGGGTGGCTCAGTTGGTTAGAGCGTCATCCCAGTACACCAGGGTTGTTTGTTCTATCCCCAGTCAGGGCACATACAAGAAGCAACCAATTAATTCATAAATAAGTGAAACAAAAAAATGATCTCTCTCCCCTTCTCTCTCCCTCTCCCTCTCTCCCTCCCTCCCTCTCTTTCTCTCTCTAAAATCATTAAAAACTATATTTTTAAAAAGAACAAGATGAATCTAGAACATTTTGTGGTACTAGAAAGTAATGAAGAACTCCAAAAGTGACTGAGGCTTGTCAAAGAGCACAGGAAACAATTCGAAGGAACTCCCAATGGCCAAATCCAGAAAAATTTGGGTGATGCAATAAGTAATGATAGTTATGAATTATAACCTGTAGAATAAAATAAATATCCATGAACCTGCGCTGATATAAAAATTGGGTAAATAAGTGGAAGGGAAGAGGCAACCCTTAACGGTAGAATTCTTTTTGTTTTTAAACATTACTTAGTTTAATTTATGTTTTTAAAAGACTTTTATTTATTTATTTTTAGAGAGAGGAGACAAGAGTGCAAAAGAGGGAGAGAAACATCAATGTGTGGTTGCCTCTCATGTGCGCCCAACTGGAGATCTGGCCCACAATCCAGGCATGTGCCCCGACTCGGAATCGAACCAGCGACCTCTTGGTTCTCAGGCCGGCACTCAATCCCCTGAGCCACACCAGCCAGGGCATTAATGGTAGAATTCTAATGAATAAATGTAGAAGGAATGATGGAATTAGAAAGTCACTTGGTAAGCATCGTAGTAATTAATTTTGCAGGCAGGAATCATCAACGGATGCTCGATATTGCGGGGAAAGGTATGATGATGAAGGGGATGTTTGCTTAGACTTAAAGTAGCTCCCCCAAGATACACACGAGTTACAAAGGAAAAAATAATAAATGTACAGTGGAGAAACCAGGCTAACTCTACCTTAACCAAGCGAAAAAGGTTAACAGTATCATAATGAGACATACCAATATTATTTATCTCTTGATTTGTTGCACCGAGAACAGCACGACATCAACTCTGGTATCTTTGTCAAAAATGTCTTACTTCAATCTGATCAGGAGAAAATACCAGACTGACCAAAACTGAGGGGCAGTGTATAAAATCCTGAACAGTGTAAATGTTGGGAAACACAAAGAAAGACTGCAGGGCTGTCAGAGGTTCTCACACGACAATTCTGGACCGGACCCTGGGCCAGAAAAAGGACATCAGTGGGACAATTGGCCAAACTGAAATAAAGTCAGTAGATTCATTAATAGCATTGTATAAATATTATTTCCTGATTTCAACAATCACACTATGCTTCATGTGCAATGTTAGTTAATATTCGAGAAAGCTGGGTGAAAGTTTTATGGGAACCCTGTGCAACTTGTTTTTATACCTCCAACATTATTTCAAAATATAAACTTAAAAAAGCAAAAAATAAACATTGCAAATCTTACAAGCTTTTGAAGAACTTCCCATTTCATTTTCCCTTTTACTAAAACGTAAAGAGAAAACTACAGACTACTGTTTTCTATGATGCAAATATAAAAGCCTGAATTAAAGTAAGCACCAACTGTATCCAGCCTTTAATTAAAATAGCAATATGCCGTGACAAAGTAGGGTTTGTCCAAGGAATGCCAACATTTGGATGAGCCCAGAGGGATTCGGGCATATCCAATGGCTCAGCTGGACTGGTTGCCTGCCAGCAACGTTGGTTAAAAGTCAGGGGCCCGCAAGGAGGGCTTTATGGGTGGGTCCCGGTTTGCAGTGTGAGATGTGGTCTCCAGGGGAAGCTCCCGAAGTTCGACATAGGAGACTTAGGGTCTGACGGATCAATCACCATTTTAAAATTTAGGTTGGACATTTTGGGAGGAGCTGATGAAGGCGAGGGTTAGCTTTCACCCCTCCCCGCCATCCTTCCCAAGTCAGTCCATTGACGTTTCTACTGGGAGGGGTGTGGCCGCTGTCCCAGGTCAGCTTCACAGGTTGGCACCTGAACCTTATGGAGGAAAGAGCTTCAGGCAGCAGCAAAAGAAGCAGTTTCCATTAGGGTCTTGGAGACCTGGGGGTATGGCAGCAGGACAATGCGGGATTTGGGGGGAGGGGGGCAGCGCACAATGAAAAAAGCTGGAGGAATGATGCAAGGGGCAGAAACTCAAATGTCTCCAAGAGCCAGACAGGTCACACTCCTGGACAGAATTGGTGAGATGGTATGGTATTCACTTAACTATGTTATGACATTTCATGACAGCATTGTTTATACTCTGTGCCTCTTGAAACAAACCCTGTTGAAATTTCAGTTCCTTTTTTCCCCTGGTTCAATAAGGTTTTCTTTCCCCACAGAGCTTTTCCATATTCCTCACATGATTTCTTCTCTGGTGGCACTTTACATTGTACTCGTTCAACAGACACAGTTTGTGTATTAGACATAAAGGAACAGTCTTCACTTCCACCAAGAAATATGTCTCCTCTCCTTTCTCTTGAAGCATATATCCCTTTCGGCCTCTTTTTTTTTTTTTTTTTCACATTTGCTAGAGACATGATTACAAGAAATATTTCACTTTTACCTAATTTCAATATAAGAAAAACAATTGCACAAATACAAAAACCGGCAACTGACCCCTGACCTTGATGCCTGGGAACAATAAGGTATGGAGACAATAAGGTTTGGAAAGGATGCAAATGAGGGGACCTCTAAAGGAGGCCCCCCGGGGGCCCATCTTCAGCCCACTGTAGCCGTGTGGAAATGCAGAAGTGGTGTGGTGAGATGTTACAATTCTTAAAGAAAACCAAACATTGAAATTCTTAACCTGAAATCTCCTGGTTTTTAAATATGAGAAATTCAAAACAAGTATTTGAAAGCCCCTTGCAGGCCAAACCAGACGACCTACAGACTCCCGGTTTGTGGCTTCTGCTTTACATTTTTCAGGTGGGAGCTGCAGCGGCGGGATCTGAGTTATTTCTGTTAACGTGAGCTAATTTGTTCCCATTGGCTTGGGAGACAGTTTATGCAAGGAGGATCAATGTTAAAAGCTTATTAATGTTGTTCATCACATGAATAGGACACAGGAGAAAAACTGCGTAATTATCCTGACAGGGTGCACCCTGATGAAGACTCTTAGGGACTAAGATGTCAAGATGATAAATGTATAATCTCAGCCCAATAGACAATATGATACTCCGCGATGACCCGGAATGGAGAGCAAACACAGCTCTTCATAACAAAGACATTGCTACAAAAACAAGGAGCAAAACAAGGGTTTAATACTGCAAAGAGCGTCAACAGTTTTATGAAATTTAAGGAAAAACAATGAGAAAAATAAATGAGGCATACATTTGGGAAGGAAGAGTCAAGCTAATGATTATTTGCAAAAGATACAATTGTCTACTTGAGAAACACTAGCTAACGACTGAAGACTATTTAGAACTTATAACAGAGCGTTGTAAAGTAGACGGATGCAAAATGTTGTGCCATTCAATAGTTTTCTATATACCAGCGATGACCAAACAGAAAATACAGCGTATTCACCCCAACAACAAAATGCCAAGGAATAGGGAATTCAAGGGAAGCCCGAATAGTTGAAACATCTTGACAAAGAACAAAATTGGAGAACTTAAACTCTCTGATCTTAAAACTTAACCATAAAGCTACAGATAAGACCTACAATCAGCGGAGTAAAATTAAGAGTCCAGAAAAACCCCTCATATTTACAATCGAATGATTTTTTTTTTTTTTTTTAGCAAGGGTGAATTGTTTAGCAAAACGATTCAAAGGGAAAAAGAACTGTGGCTGAGCTAGTTGGATACCCCTACAAAAAAAGAACAAAGCTGTGCTCCTAACTCACACCACACAGAGAAATTAATTCAAACTTGATCACTACCTAAATGTAAGAGACATAAAACTCTTTTTATTTAGTAAGAGCCATAAAACTCTTAGAAGAAAACATAGGTGTAAGTCTTGGTGACCTTGAATTAGACTGTGGTTTTTTAGATATAACATCAAAATCACGTGCAACGGAAGAAAAAATAAATAATATATGCATTACAAAATCGAAAATTTTCGTGCTTCAAGGACACCATCAAGAAACAAAAGACAACCTGCAGAATGGGATAAAATTTTTGCAAATCATACATATGATTGAGTATTTGATTCTAGACTATATAAAGAACTTCTATAACTCAATAATAAAGCGACTTAAATAAATTGAAAAATGGACAAAAACACGAATAGCTATTGCTCCAAAGAGGATATGGAAATGGTTGACAAGCATTTGAAAAAAAAAAAACACTCCATGTCATTCTTCATCAGAGATGCAAATCAAAACCACAGTGAAATACCACTTCACACCCACTATAATCAAAGAGACAGATAATAACAAGTGTTGACAGGAGCATAAAGAATTCGGAACCTTCACACGTACTCTGCTGATAGGAATGTCAATGGAACAGCTGCTTTGGTCTGACGGTGCCTCAAAAGGCTAAACATAGAGTAAGCATA
The DNA here is from genome assembly GCA_004026545.1 of Mormoops blainvillei. Classification (NCBI taxonomy): domain Eukaryota; kingdom Metazoa; phylum Chordata; class Mammalia; order Chiroptera; family Mormoopidae; genus Mormoops; species Mormoops blainvillei. The sequence goes on along the minus strand of PVJD01004631.1, from coordinate 104,510 downwards.
TGACCCAGCAATTCCACTCCTGGGTATATACCCAGGAGAAGTGAAAACATATGTGCACGCAAAATCTTATACATAGATACCCATAGCAGCACTGTTCATAATAGCCGAGAGGTGGAAACAACACAAATGCCCATCAACAGATTACTGGATGAATAAAACGTGGTATATTCACACAATGAAATATAATTTAGCCACAAAGAGAAATGAGGTAGTGATATCTGCTATAACTTGGATGAACCATGAAAACACCGTGAGTGAAAGATGCCAGTTACAAAAGACCACACACTGTATGATTCCATTTATATGAAATGGTCAGAATAGGCAAATCCACAGAGGCAAAAAGTAGATTGGTGGCTGCCCAGGGCTGGGATGGTTGGAGGAAAGTGGGGAGTGAATGCTAATGGGTGTGGAATTTTGTGGGGGGGGGGGATGAAATACTAAAAAATTGACTGAAGGTGATTGCCCAGCTCTCAACACACTAAAAACTAGTTATATGCTTTATTTTTTTACTTTAATGTATTTTATTGATTATGCTATTCCAGTTGTCCCAATGTTTTGTCCTTTGCCCCCCTCCACCTGCTAGCCCCCTTCCCTCCAGCAATCGCCACCCCTTTAGTTCATGTCCACGGGTCATATATATAAGTTCTTTGGCTTCTCATTTCCGATACTGGTCTTAACATCCCCTTGTCTATTTCATACCTACCAATGTGTGCTTCTTAATCCCTGTTCCTTTCTCCCCATTCTTCCCTTCCCCCCCTCAACTGATAACCCTCCAAATGATCTCCAAACCTATGATTCTGCTTTTCTTCTGCCTGTTTGCTTAGTTTGGTTTTTAGATTCAATTTTCGATAGTTGTGAATTTATTGCCATTTTCATGTTCATAGTTTTGATCTTCTTTTCCTTAAATAAATCCCTTTAGCATTTCATATAATAATGGCTGGGCCATGATGAACTCCTTCAGCTTTGCCTTCTCTGAGAATCACTTTCTCTGCCCTCCCATTCTAAATGACAGCTTTGCTGGGTAGAGTCATCTGGGTTGCAGGTCCTTGCTTTTCATCACTTGGAATATTTCTTGCCAGTCCCTTCTAGCCTGCAAAGTTTCTTTCAAGAAATAAGCTGAGAGTCTTACGGGAACTCCTGTGTAGGCAACTCTCTGATTTTCTCTTGCTGTTTTTAGGATTCTCTCTTTATCTTTAACCTTTGGCATTTTAACTATGATGTGTCTTGGTGTGTTCCCTTTTGGGTCCAACTTGTTCGGGACTCTCTGTGCTTCCTGGTCTTATATGTCTAGTTCCTTCATCAAATTAGGGAAGTTTTCTTTCATTATTTTTTCAAATAAGTTTTCAATTTCTTGCTCTTCCTCTTCTCCTTCCGGCACAAGTATGATTCAGATGTTGCTAAGTTTGAAGATGTCCCAGAGGCTCCTTATTCTATCCTCATTTTGGGGGGATTTTTTTTCTTTTTGCTGTTCTGATTGAATGTTTTTTCCTTCCCTATGTTCCAAATTTTTGATGTGATTCTCAGCTTCATCCCCTCCACTGTTGGTTCCCTGTAGATTTTTCTTTATTTCACTTAATGCAACGTTCATTTCTGTCTGGGCCTTCTTTATGCTGTTGAAGTACCCGATGAGTTCCTCCAGCATCCTGATAACCAGTGTTCTGAACTCGGCATCTGAGAGATTGCTTATCTCCATTTCGTTTAGTCCTTTTTCTGGAGTTTTGTTCTGTTCTTTCATTTGGGCCATGTTTCTTGGTCTCCTCATCTAGGCAGCCTCCCTGTGTTTGTTTCTGTGCATTAGGTAGAACTGATTGGCTCCCTATCTTAGTAGCGGGGCCCGTTGTAGAAAAGTGCACCTGGAAGTTGTATGGGGTGGAGCCTTAGGTAATCACCAGGGTGGGGTAATCCATGTTGCCATGCTGTGGCTCTGTGTGGGGAAGGGCTCGGAGAGGGGACAATGCCACTGTCTGGAATTTTGTCCAGGAGGCAGCTGTCTCCTGGCACTTGTCCTGATGCCAGACACTTCAGTTTCTCCCCATATGCCACTGGTGCCTTCCAGCTGTTGCCCTGGTGCTGAATCCCAGAGAGAGTGAGTCTGCGTGAGTCCTGTCTGTTGTGGGCCCTTTAAGAGGAGACTCCTGAGAATCCTGCAGTTTTTTCTGCTACTCCAACCCCCGCTGGTTTTTATAGCCAGACCTTACAGGGACTTGTCTTCCTGGTGCCTGAAACCTGGGCTGTGTGGTCTGGTGTGGGGCTGGGATCCCTCGCTCCTGAGGTATCCCTCCCAATTTTTATCTACCACACATGGGTGCGGGACTACCCATTCTGCCTCTCTGTGCCTCTCCGCACCTCTCTGCACCTCTCCACCCCTCATGCCCATCTGGGTGAATGTGGCTTCGTTAATTTCTTGGCTGATGGACTTCAACAGCTTGATTTTCTGACCATTCTGGGGGATATTTGTTTTGTAGTCTAGTTGTAATTTTTGCTATAGTTTTGTGAGGAGACGAGCCGTGTTTACACATGCCTCCATCTTGACCAGAAGCTCTCCTAATCATGTACTTTAAATGGGTGAATTGTATGGTATGTGAATTATAACTCAATAAAGCTGTTATTAGAAAACTATAGACTTTATTATGGAATACAAAAGAAGCCTCACATAAATGGAAAACATTTAATGTTCTCGGATTGGAAAATGGTATTATAAAAGATATCCATTATTCTCAGGCTGAGTATATAAATGGAATATAATTTCAATCGATAGCCAGATAAGGCTTTTTTTGGAAGGAAGAAGATTGACAAAATGATTTTACATTTCATCATGAGAAAATAATTGTGTGAAAATAATCAAAGTCACGGAGTTCAAAGACTATAGTACTGAGGCAGAAAGTGTAACAGATCAATTGAGCCAAACTGATCTATCAGAAACAAACACAAGCACCTGAATGAATTTAAAATAGGATAAAAATGATAGGATTGACTATCCAATAAATGGACTAGAACAATTAAATGACCATTAGGAGAAAGATACAATTGTGGTTTCCACCTCAAATCTCACACCACAAAAAATTCCTGACTAGTTAAAGATCCCTATGTAAAAACTCAAATAAAACAAGAGAAGTTTAAAAGAAAAAAAGGAAATGTGTATATAATGTTGGAATTGTAGAGGGCCATTTAAAACATGACACCAAAATAAGAAATTATGAAGAAACAGGTTAATTAGAATATGGAAAAGTAAAATAACTTGTACATGAAAAGTTACCAAGGACATTAAATAAAAGACAACTGTCATACTAGGACAGAGTGTTTGCAACTAATAACAAGTATACCATCCTTAATATAAAATACATTTTACATTAAAAAATTACAAACCCTAAAGAAAAGTGGCCTGAGCAGATAGACAAAACCCACCAAAGATAGACAAGTAATAATAAGTATATAAAAATTTCGACTGTATAAGAAAAAATGTAAATTAAAACAATGAGTATAAGCTTATGTCTGAAAACTAGACAAAGATAAAATAAATTATATTACCTGGAGTTTTCAAATATTTGAAGACTCAACATCAATGAAAAAAAAACAAATATTCATAAAAGAAAACTAAATAAAGGTGGTTCTTTGAAAAGATAAACACAAATCCGGCAAGATAGATAAGAAATAGAAAACACAAGTAGATAATATTAGGGATGAAAAAAAGACATAATTAGAGATACAGTGAAGATTATGAAAATGATATAATAAATAACCTTATGCTAATGAATTTTAAAACTTTGATGAAAGGGGGATTTTGTCCTATAAAAAATAATAATAGAACCAACTCAAGAATAAATAGAACGCCTACAATTTCATAATGTACTAAAACACTGAAGCAGTAATTAAAATCTTTTCACAAAGTCTATCCCGGGATGAGGCCATGTTACACGTGCATTCTAGAAGACTCCCAAGGAACAAATCATTCTAATCACATATTAAACCCTTTCAGACAATTGAAGAAGGAATAGCCCCCAACTCATTTTACGAAGGTACAATAACTTTGGTTTCCAAACTCAAGAAAAACAGTAAAAGAATTTAGAGGCCAATCTTATTTGTGGAGGTAAGTATAGAGATATCAGGAGGCCTAAACCAATTATACACTTGGATTTATCCCAGGAACGCAAGAGGGTAAGTGGCCTAGAAAATTCTACGTCATTCATCATATTAACTGTGTAAAAGGAGAAACATCACGTAATTACTTGATTGGGTGCCAAGAAGGCATTTGATAAAATTCTCAATTTAGAAAAGTAGGAATAGAACTTCCTTGTCCTGAATTGGGCATCTACCAAATACCTGCGATGAACAACTAGTTTTAGTGAGGGAGCGTCCTCTTTAAAATCAGGTACAAAAACGACATAGATGAACCTTGAAAACTTCATCCTAAGCGATAAATAGCCAGTGACAAAGGGCCACCCATTCTATGGCTCCATTTTTATTATGAAATGTTCAGAATAGGCAAATCCGTAGAGGCAGAAAGTAAACTGGCGGTTGCTTAAGGGGGTAACGGGTGGGCGGAACTGGGGAGTGACTGCTGATGGGAATGGCGTTTCTTTGGGAGGCATGAAAAATACTGATGGAAGTAGTGGTTGCACCGCTCTGAATATACTAGAAACCATTTTAATGGTGTACTTTAAATGGGTGAGTCGTCTGGTATGTGAACTTTATCTCAATAAAACTGTTTTTAAAGAGCAGTTAATGAGCTGTGGGATATTGCCAAGAGCAGTGAATTTGGAGTAAAAGTGACTGGATTCCAAAAAAAGAATCAGGCACGTGGTATTGGAGGCTCTAGCCAGAATATTCAGATAATAGAATAACAATTAAAAATGATCTGGAAAAGATAACAACAACACAATGTGAAGGCACTGTAAAAGAAAAAAATGGTCATTATTTACAAACTATGTTCTTGTCGACACAGACAACTAAGAAGACACAGAGAAACTAATGGAAATAAGGATATAGACGGGAACACGGTGCCTGGCTGTAGGGTCACTGGGCAAACACGGATCCTGCCGCCGTGACCAGCCACTAACGGAACACGCCTCTTTGAAACATTTTTACGACAGCAACATAAGCAATGAGAACAAGTGAGAATAAAAACATGTGTAAGGCAATATGAAAAATATTGTAAAACTGCAGTGAAAGACACTTAGGAAGACCAAAATGTTTGGTAAGATACCTTACTTTCGCAGATAAAAAGGATTATGAAGGCATCGGTTCTCTCCAAACTAATCTATAATATTTAATGCAACCCTGGAGAAGCACTTCCAAAACAGCAGAAAAAAGACTTTTTTTTTAAATTGTTGACACTATTACCGATGTCTCCCCCCGCCCCACCCCACCCTTCAGTGTGGTGAAGGCCCAACCCCTTCCCCTGGCCTTCACTACACAATTGTCTGTGTCGGGGGGCTGCATATAATATTCTTTGGGTAATCCCTTCACCTTCTTCCATCCAGTCTCCCCTCGCCTCCCTCCGCTCTGAGATCTGTGAGTCTGTTCCATGTGTCCGTGCCTCTGGTTCTATTTTGTTTGTCAGTTCATTTTGTTCATTAGATTCCACCTATAAGTGGGAGCGGATTGAATTTTTCTTTCTCTGACTGGCTAACAGGTTTGTTTGAGGGTTGTTGGTTTGGGTTTTTCCCCCCACCAGTGTTCTCGTACTTTTATGAATCGCTGGCGGGGGCAAAGATAAAATCCTGCCGAAATCAACTTTTTCAGAACTCTAGAAATTAACCAAAGGTTAATTCTCAAATTTTGACAATGCGAGGAGCATTTTTATTCAAGAAAATTGCCTGACCCTCCGTAATAACAACAAGTTTTGTGGCATTTTTAACTCGCCCTGTCTCCATGCCCCTCTCCTGACCCTCTGGGGTAGACTTGAAAATCAGTAGCCTTTAAATCACGGTAGCTGTGAAACCCATCAATCTCGCAGCCAGCGAAGGAGGTAGATGGGTTTGGGGCATCCCGACACCTCACAACCAAAGAACTGTCACTATTTGATCTGTGACAGCTCCCTAGAAAGCCCTAATCACAGGACTGTTTTTATTTTACCTGACTCAGAGCTTGCTCTACTTCCAGGGATTTGTTGAGAGAAATCATCAGCGATTATCTAACAGCACAGCTGCCTGAGGCGGTAGTAATACCGGTTGAGGCCGACAAAAGGCCGACCAAAAACACCTGAAAGGAAAGTCTGAGGAACGTCGAAGGGGGGCTTTGTAAAGCTCTCACCTATTCCTGGCAACCGAGAAGGCCACGCACATGTGCATGCCCACGAAAGACCTGAGAGGGCCCTAATCTTTTACCTCTGACCGGCCCTTAGGATCCGCTCAAACAGGAAGTAAAAGCTAAGGCAGAGTTGTCAATTTCCAACACGCACGCGCCCTGGCAAATGGGGCGATCCTTACTGATTGAAGGCGTTTGAGGAAAGCCCTGTGTAATCATCAGCTGCCTTCCACGTCCACACACAGCAAATAATACAGACTTTACAAGATTAGTGCGGGAAAGTTGCTGAACACTCAACAGCAGCAGCAATGACCAGAAACAACACTAGATTCTGGGGTCTGAATTTGATTTCCAGATTTAAAATGTCCTGTTCTCCATGGAAAATTATGACACTCAAACGGGAAAGAATGGGCTATTGACAGGAAACGAAACAGTCACCTGTCCCAGAGGGAGTCTACGTGTTGGACTTAGTGGACAAAAACTTTCAATCAGCCATTATCCACGTATACAAAGAACTAAAGGAAACCATTCTAAAGGATTAAAGGAAAGTATGAGAATTATGTCTCACCACAGTTTTTAAAGCATTTTATTTATTTACTTTTAGAGAGAGTAGACGGGAGAGAGAAAAAGAGGGAGAGAAACATCAATATGAGAAACATTGCTTGGTGACCCCTCTTATACACCCCAGCCAGGCTGAATCCACGACCCAGGCATGTGCCCCAGCCAGGAATCGAACCAGTAACACTTCTGCTTTGTGGAGTAACGCCCAACCCACTGAGCCATGCTGGTCGGAGCCTGTCTCACCAGGTGTGGTGAGGATTTAATGCAACACCAAGGACAATTCCGATAGAGTGGCAATTGGAGCTTGCTAAGGTGTTCCAAATGGATGGGGAATAGCGAAGAACTAAGAATGTACAAGAAACTCCTCAGGAAGAAGAAGAGTGGGGTAGGCAGAGATTCTGGTGGGTTATTTTCTTACAAGAGATAAAAATGTATTATAAAGCCATGACTAGGCGGTATCGTTGCAGGTATAGGCAAATACAGGTCAGTGGAAACAGGTCTACGTATAGGTAGAAATGTGATTTTTGAGAGAACTGGCATTACAGATCAGTGGGATGGGGGAGCACATTCAATAAAATGGTGCTTACACAATTGATTATCCATATTGCTTTTTATTGCTAAATAATATTCCGTTGTATGGATTTACCATCATTTAAACACTTACCTTTGATGGACGTTTGGGCTTTTTCCAGTTTGGGGTTATTACAAGTAAATCTGCTGTGATCACTCATGTACAAGCCTTTGCACAAACATGTGTTTTCATCTCTTTTGGACCAACCCTAGAAGGGAGGGGCGGGGCTGTGTGGTAGGTATTTGCTTAACATTTTAGGAAACTGTCAAACTGGTTTCCAAACTGGTTGTATTATTTTACATTACCACCCATGTGCATGAGTCCTAATTGTTCCACATCCTCGTTCACATTTTGTGGACAAAAAAGGGACTCTATAATAAATCCAACCAAAAGTAACCTCGTGTGATTTCCCTAGTGAACGGATGTCTTTGCCTTAAGCAAGCCCTGTCCGTTGTTTCTGTGCATCCGAGTTAACTCGCCTTTGACATACTTTTTGGTTTTTTTTCAGACCCCTCAGAAGGGTAACCACCCTCAGGAGACATTCTTAGCTTGACAGTTTAGTATTATCTTAAAATATTTTTAATTCATTCTACTGTGTCTATAGTGGTGTCTACTTAGGGATCCACTTTGCATTTCCCGGTATTTAATTGTATTAGACATCTTTTTTATTTGCCATCTGCTTTGATGTAAGAATATCCAAAACTGTAGAATATTTTTATCAGAGTTTATTAGAGTTTATCGGAACCAAACAGAGGATGTGCCTGGAAGAAAGATCTCAATAGACTGAGAAAAATGGTTCCCAGGATAACAGTTCACAGTTGGTTTTTTTGTTGGTTTTTTTTTTTCAATGCATTTGAAATTAAGGAGGGAAGATTACATGAATGGCAGGGAAAGGTAGGCAAGGAAATATCCATGATTGGCGTACAAGACAGTTATGTGCTTTCTTGAGGGTGGTTACCCTTCTGAGAGGTCTGAAAAAAAAGGCATTTCAAAGGCGCACTAAGCTAAATGTACAAAAGCTGTGCTGACCTACGTGCACAGAAACAAGGGACAGGGCTTGCTGACGGCAAAGATAAGCCTTTTACTGAAGAAGTTATGTGTCTGGGGTGTGACTACCCACTAGGCCCTGCCCAGTGAGGGGTTTATGATCAGATCACCCTGTGAGGTTACTTTCCCTAGAGTCCCCCTCTTTTTTCCCCACAGGTCTATGATCCATTTTCACTTATTTTTGTGAGGTATGGATCCAGAGTTCTGGTTTTCGGTTGTTGTTTTGTTGTTTTGTTGTCTTTACTTATGGATATCTAGTTGTTCTAGCAAAATTGCCTCTTTGTTAAAGATCAATTGACTACTTGTGTGTGGATATATTTCTTTTGCTTTTCACTTCTTTCTTCTTTTTCACTTTTCTTTTTTATTGAAATATATTTGGCATATAACATGGTGTAAGGTGTACAGCATGTTAATTTAATACATTTATTTACATATATTTAATTTTTTTATTTTTCAATTACAGTTGGTATTCAATATTATATTGGTTTCAGGTTTATGCATAGTGGTTAGATATTAATGTAACTTACAAAGTGATCCCGCAATAAGTCTAGTACCCGCCTTACAGTATACATAATTATTACAATAGTATTAACTATATTCCCTGTGCTATACGCTGTATTCCCATGACTATTTTCTAACTGCCTATTTGTACTTCTTAATCCTTTCACCTTTTCCCACCCTGCTCCCCGGCCCCCTCTCTCATCAGGCAACCATCAGTTTGTTCGCTGTATCTGTCTGTTTTTGTTTTGTTTGATCATTTATTTTGCTTTTTATATTCCAGATGTACGTGAAATCATATGGCATTTGTCTTTCTCTGTCTGGACTTATTTCACTTTGCATAATATACCCTCCACGTCCATCCTTGCTGTCATGAATGACAAGATTTCATTCTTTTTATGGCCGAATAATATTTCATTGTATATATGTACTACATCTTCTGTATTCAGTTGTCTATGATGGGCATATAAGCTGCTTCCATATCTTGGCTATTGTAAACAATGCTCCAGTGAACATGAGGATGCAGATATCTTTTTGAATTAGTGTTTTGGATGTCTTCCAGTAAATACCCAGTAGAGGTATTGCTGAGTCGTACAGTAGTTCTATTTTTAATTTTTTGAGGAACCTCCAAACTGTTTTCTATTGTGGCTGCACCAATTTGCAATCTCTGTGGGTCTGTTTTTTGACTCTGTCTGTTTCATTGATCTGTTTGTATAGCTTCATGCCAATGCCACTCTGTCTCGATTACTGTAGTCTGTAATGTCCTGAAATCAGAGAGTGTAAATACTTCCACTTTAATGTTGTGTTGCTATTCCATGTCCTTTACATTTTCAGATAAATTTTAGAATCACTTTGTCACTGTAAACCGAAAAGATGCCTACTGGGATTTCACTTGGGATTTCATTGACTCTGTAGATCAATTTGGGCAAATTCATATCTTGTAAGTATTGAGTCTTTTGACCAAGCAACATGATCTACCTCTCCACTTACACAGGTCTTCTTGAATTTTAGCAATATTTTGTAGTTTTCAGTAGATGGGTCCACAATCTTTTTACCCGATTTATCTCTAGATGCTTCATCTTTTCTGATGCTATTGTAAAAAAAATATTGTTTTTAATTTCATTTTCCAGTTACTTGTTGGCTATCAAGATATAATTGATTTTGCACGTTGATCTTATATCCTGAAACATTGCTAAACTTGCTTATTGGTGGGAGTGGAGTAGCTTCTTATATATTCTTTGGGATTTCTACGTAGACGATTATTCTGCCTGTGAATCAAAGTTATTTTACTTTTTTTCCTATCTCTTTTTTTCTGTGCTGTGGCTGTCTATTTTCTGTTGAACTGAGTTTGAGTTTACCAGGAGTGCTGTTAAATCTATGTGTTCTTCATTTCAGATAGCATACTTCTTAGTACTGGAAGGCCCACTTGATTCTTTTTTAGATCCAGTTCTTCACTGAAGTTTTCCATCTTTTCATTCATTTTGTCTGTCTTTCCCTGTTCCTTCAACATGCTTCTAACAGTCATTTAAAGTTCCTGTCTGACTACTCCAACATCGGGATTACCTGCGAAAGTGCTACTGTCGTCTGCTTTTTTCTTTTGATCATTGGTCATGTTTTCCTGTCTCCATACTCCTCCCATTTATTTTTATTGTATGCTGGACAGTGTTTATAAAAGAACCATGAACACTGAAGTCCATGTTATTTTCTTCCACGGAGGATTTGTCCTTTCCTGGGCTTAGCTCATAGAGTGAGGGGTCGAACATCTCAGTCCAATCAGAAACGAGCTAGGTCAGGGATGGGGCCCCACGCTAGTTTCCCTCAGTCCACTTCTGCTTTCTCGTGTCTGCCTGGCAAATCCTATCACGTGTTTGTGACAGGCCAGTCTCCGCAGCAGGACTTTGATTCTCAGCACTACGAGACTACGGGAGATCCCATGCTTCGTTTACAACCTAGCTTCCCAGCCTCCGCGCTGCCCCAGCACTGAGCAAATATCCCATGGGGAGATTCGGCGTTCGGCGTGAGAACCCTCCAGATTCCACGCCATCACGCCAGCCCGCGCAGCCGCTGAAGGCTCTGCTCGTTTCTCTGTCCCCTCTGAGAAGCCTCTCCCTGTGGCAAGCCAGGGCCTCGGTCTTTGCTCAGATCCCACGGAGGTCCTTTGGGAGAAAAAGATGATCGATTTTGGCTCACCTGAGGAACGTTCTTCCTTTTCTGAAATTTTAGCGAATCTAATTCTCTTTGTCTCCTTGGCTCTTTGATGTGTTTAAAGATATGATTTTTGTTAATTTCTCCAGTGGTTTCTAATTGTTGCAACAGAAGCTTACCACTACTTACTACAGTCTACTTGGAACTAGAAGCCTCCATGCAGCGTAAACACTTAAATGGGAAGACAGACTTTGAAACTTTGAAAAGGAGGTCACAGGAACACATCTTTATGACCACAGGCTTAAGGATTTCTTTAACATGGTAGAGTCCTCATCATAAAATAAGGCTAACATATTTAAACCACCTTAAGGCTCATATTTATATTAATTAAAAGACGCTACAAGTAAAATGAAAAGACAAACCTCAAGAAATATTTAGAGAATGTATTTCCAACACATATAATTAACAGTTAATATCCTGAATGCTGTATTCATATAAATCAATAAGTTAAAGAAAACATCGGAGTAGAAAATGGGCAAAAGGCGTGAATGTGCATTTCACAGGAAAAAAGAGCATAGCCAATACACAAATAAGATGCACAAACTTATTAGCAGTGAGCAGAAAAATCACACACAAAGAAGGGAGAGTGGTGAACTGTGGAAAGAAGGAAGGTGATCGGAAAGAAACCCATAGTAGGCTTGGATGGGGATGGGGTAATATTTTATTTCCTGGTGGTAGTTAACACATTTAATGATTTATTAAGCCACGCACATATGCTATTTTTAAAGTTCTTTAAAGGTAGACATCTTGTTTTGCTTTATCAACATACACGGCAATGTTATACTCTTTAGACCCGGAAGCGCTTTCTCTCCTTAAGATAATTCTGCCTAGTGCTGTCTCACTGTATTGTCATGTGTTTTTCTCAAAGGCGACCTCATCGCCAGTATTTTCTGACACCCGGGAGGAGCCCCACTGCCACCCTCAGGCACTAGCACCAGCAGGATTTGGAGATTCCATTTTTAAAAAGATTTTATTTATTTACTTTTAGAGAGAGGGGAAGGGAAGAAGAAAGAGAGGGAGAGAACATCAACTGGTTGCCCTGAGTGGGAATTGAACCAGTGACCTTTCAGTGCGCAGGCTGGCACTCAGTCCACTGAGCCACACCAGCCCGGGCTGGAGTTTCCGATTTCTGCTGTCTCAACTCAAACCACTACGTCAACGGTGCGTGGTCCAAGGAAAAGTGCTGTATTCGTCGCTCCCCACCTACTCTTTTCGCCTTGACCCTGGCTGTCCTGAATTCCATACCTGCACCACGGCTCAGCAGCCGCTACCTCAGTGCGGATCAGAAGGGGATCAGACGAAACCAGCTTCTTGTGACGCAGGGGTCTTTAACTATGTTTATGTCATGGGCCCCTTTAGCAGCCCGATGAAGCCTATGAACCCCATTTCAGAATAATGTTTTAAATCTATAAAATAAAATACGTAAGGCTAAAAAGGAAAACCATTATACCGAATCACAGCTTTAACATGCATTTAAAAAAATCGGAAATCCAGTAACACGCGTGCTTCTTTATGCATGTGTTCAGTAACGTGATCCAGCGGCAGCTCTAACGACCGGCATGAGTCTGACATGGTGGTAAGTGAATATGATATTGCAAGTTATCTGTAGTCACCGTGATGGGAAATAAAAATACCTGTTGGTTGCGACAGAGTCGCTGGTGCTATTTGTTGACGCTACCATGGTTTGTTGCATTCTCTGTTAAAGGAAATGCTAGATTTCAGTTAGAAGACAATGAAAACTAACGTGCGTGTGTGTTTCCCCTGTAAGTTCTGCGGCTCCAGGTGAAGAATCCTGGAGTGTGGATGGAGAGTTACCCCCACCAGGGGGCGTGGGTATTTTAGAAGGAGGAGTTAACCCCTCTGGCTGAGGGAGAGAAAGTACTCAGGACAGGGTCTCCCGCCCTTTTTGCTGCTGGGCCTCGGGCAGGACCTCGCAGCCCCACCCCATCTCTTCCTCACCTCTACCCACCTCCCTCACACACACCTGTTGACAGGGGCGGGATGACTTTTGGTGAAATCGTCTGTAACTCACACAGAGGCTTCGGGGTGAATCATCTGCCAAGCAGCAGGCAGAGGGTTTGCCTGTGTGGTGGCCACCCCTCAACGCTACCCCGGGCCGGATCTTAGCTGTGACAGTCGCTCCAGGTCAGTCCCTCCGGCAAGAACCCACAGGAGTATCACAGGCTGTGTTTCCAGGCCTCCTGCCTGCGCCCTGCAGTTCTTCCTTCTGTGGCTGGTGGGAAGCTAGGGCCCACAGGGGCAGCTTCCGATGACGTCTCAGGAGGGCCACTGGCTTTCTGGAAAGTTCTCTGCTCAAATTTGGGAGCCCTTCAGGAGAGAGTAGTGATCTGCACGTTGCCTGCACCTTGCGCAATGATGCCGCGGTCATCGGAGTTGTGGCAGCCGCCCTGGCGCGCAATGCCTTGCAGATGAGAGTGGAAATAACTTCCTCGGGGAGCAGAGTTTGATCGCGGTGCTGCCGTTCTCCGCACACAAAGCAGCGGAAAGGTCGGCGCTCCCCACCTCGTGCTCCGTGCTCCGCCGGTACGCGAGCTGGCTTTGAATTCATCCGAGAGGCAGCGGGAGGGAGCGGTTACCGAGCACGGTCCAGACAACCTGAATCAGAAGCCCTAGCCCTGCGGCCTACGCGACATGTGACTTCAGGCAAGCTAGGTATCCTCTGTGCCTCCACTTCCTCGTCTCCAGAGTGGAGATGATTATAGTCCTGACCTTGGAAGGTCGTTATGTAGATGAAATGACGTGTTATGTAGAAAGCACCCAGAAGAGTGCCCAGGTCATGGTGCCCAGTGAGATTTTGCTATTGTTAATAATTGGCATGAATTTTATAAAGTAAGTAAATAACTTACTTTATAACTCCACATACCCAAATATCCATTCCCATTTTTCCCCTTCCTTCATGACTCTATCTTTATCTGAGAAATTAGTCTTTCCCCCTACTTCTCTTTGTATCCTCACCTGAGGACATTCCCCCCCACCCCGCCTCCATTGCTTTAGAGAGAGAAGAAGGGAGCGAGGAAAGGAAAGAGAGAAACATCGATGTGAGAGAGAAGCATCAACTGGTTGCCTCCTGTATGCACCCTGACCTGGGGTCGCAACGCACCTGGACTAGGGATCACACGCTTCCAGGCTGGGGATTGAACCCACAACCCAGGTATGTGCCCCAACTCAACATCAAACCTGCGGCCTTTTGGTTATAGGATGACGCTCCAACCAACTGAGCCACACCAGCCAGGGCTTTTCTTCCCCTGTCTTACGAGTTTAGCCCTCCCTCCCCCAAACTAGCCCCACCCCTCCCTCCTGTCTCTTCAGAGCAGTGGAACAAGCGTAGGAGACAGAACCCAGGGACCTGCATCTTGTCCTATTTCTGTGCTTCTCCTCCATGAGCCTCAGCGAAACATCTTGGGTCCCTTTGGTTTAAAGTGTGGGTTTTATTATTCTGCAGGTACGGTGAGGCCAACAGACCAGGAGACCGCAGCTGCTGCTGAAAAGATCTTTCGCTACCATTCCCACGCCATGCGGGGCCACACGGGGAAGTGCCAGGATCGGCTGAGAGGTAGGAATGAAAGGAAACCCTGGCAAGAACCTCTACGGTGGTTTCGATGGGAAAGGCAAGGTGGGGCAGGGTGAGCTGACCCAGGACTGGCGAGTTTGAATCAGTTCAGCACGCTCCGAGGTAGAGGGGGTGTCTCTAAATGTCAGATACAAGGCCTCCCCGCCCCTCCCTCCCCAGGGTAATTTGGACTGGAGAGATAGTGGCCCAGCCTGTGACAGCTTGGGTATGGGCTCTGAGCGGGTTGGTTTGCACACCAAAGGCAGGCTCCCAAGGGAGATTTTTGCTACCTCTAGGAATTAGAGATAACCGTGGGAGGCCAATGCCTCCAGAATCAGCAAGGTTCCAGACTGCAGAGCGTCAAGGGTAGAAAAAATAAGAGAGCATAGTTGATTTATCCTTCTGCAGTGGATATGCACGTGCCACCTATATATTTCTATTATGATCATGGCTTTTGATCTGACATAGAGGTTAAGGATACAGTCTCAGGGAGTGACATCACCAAGAGGGCGAAGTAGGAGACCCCAGCCTCTGTCCCCTGACAAAGACCCGCGATTAGACCACCGTCCCCAAACAAAAACAGCTCTGGGAGAGTTCGGTTCATTGAAGAAGCTTTAGGCCCTCCAGCTGTGCGCCTGAATGCCAGGGGCCTGACCCCTGTCACCAGCCTCTCCACCGCTAAGTGCATGCCCAAGGCGAGACCCCGCGGCGCACACCCACCGCCGGGGTCCCCGCAGCCACCGGCATGCCTGCAGCTGGCCTCGGCCCTTGCTGCTGGCCGTGGCCGCACCACTACATGTGTTCGTGTCTGCCACTGACCTCTGCTGCCACACAGGCACCTACAGCTGGCCCCCACGGCCAACTGTACGCACACCACGGGCTCCCACAGCCACTCCTGCCTGCCCTGCTCCCTAACTGCTGGACCTGGAGACGCCACTGAGGACCCCAGCAGCCCTTGCAGCCACTACAGATGCCCCAGAGTACTCGCCAAGAGCCATGCAGTTGTTGGTGCCCTGGCCCCCAGTGGCCTGAGCTGATGAGACAACATGCGCCCCTCTGATCCAGAGCCCCCACATGGCCCTGCACCTGGGGACCTGCACCACTGGGCTCAGGGTCACAGCACACTCCAGCATTCTCCAGTCACAGGCGAAGAAAGGTCTTTCCCCACTGAGGTCTGTCCATGAAGCCTGTCCATAAAGTCTGGAAGAGGTGGCGGCTTCTTCAAATGCACAGGCACCTACAAAAGGCTACCGGGACCATGAAGAAGCGGGGAAACATGACACCACCAAGGGAACTGACCCCAAGGAACGGAGATACATAAAATGCCTAGCAAAGAATGGAAAATAATTGTTCTAAAGATGCTCGAAGAGCGACAAGAGAACACATACACTCTTTGATCAAATCATGAAAACAATACGAGAACAAAATGAGAAGCTCAACAAAGAGGTAGAAAACATGAAAAGGGACCAAACGGAAATATTGGAGCTGAAGAAGACAATGCCCGAACTTTAAAAGAATTCACCAGAGGACTGTACCAGCAGACTAGACCAAGAAGAAGACAGAATCAGTGAGTTAAAAGACAGATTCATTTAAATTATCCAGTCAGAGGAGCAAAAGGAAAAGGAATAGAAAGGAATCCGATAAGTTGTTAATAGCCAAAATAAACAAGGAACTCATGCAACTGAACAGCAGACAGAACCAAATGAAATTTTTAAACACACACACACACACACACAGCCTAAACACACACACACACACAACCTAAATCGGATTTAAAAATGAGCAGAGGACTTAACCTGACGTTTCTGCAAAGAAGACATACAGATGGCCAACAGGTGTTGATACATGAAAAGATGCTACACATCACTAATCACCAGGGAAATGCAAATCAAGACCACAGTGCCACACCACCTCACACCTGTTCGAATGGCTATTCTCAAAAAGACAAGAAATAATGAGCTGGCGAGGAGAAGAGAAAACCCCTGTGTCCTGTTGGTGGGAGTATAAACAGGTGCAGCCGCTATGGAAAAGTGTGTGGACATTCCTCAAAAAATGAAAACTAGAACCGCCTCGTGACCCGGCAATTCTACTTCTGGGAAAATAACCAAAGGAAATAAAATAAAATACGCACTCCCGTGGCCACTGCAGCATTATTCATAGCAGCCAAGGCACAGAAACAACCTACGTGCCCATGGACAGATGAGTGGGTAAACAAAACGTTTGTTCGTTTATTTAGTGAAAAATTATTCGGCCATAAAAGAGGAGAAAACCCTGCCATTTGCAACAACATGGATGGCCCTTGAGGCCATTATGCTGAGTGAAATGATTTGGGCAAAGAAGAACAAATACCGTATGATTTCACTTAAACGTGGAGTCTACAAAAGCTTAATTCTTTGAAACCAAGAGTCAATGGTGGTTGCCAGGGGCTGAGGGGTGTGGGAAATAGAGATGACGGTCACAGGGTAAAGGCTTTCAATTACAAAGTGAGTAAGTTCTGGGGACCTCACGTACAGTGTGGTGACTCTATAGTTAACAATACCGTATTTGTATACATGCAAGTTGTGGTGAGAGTAGAGCTTTAATGTTCTCACTGTAACAAAAACAACCACAACAAGATGGTGATTTTGTGAGGAACGGAGGTTCCAGCCTGTGGAAACTACCTTTATTGTGGTAATCATGTCAAACGTATTTGTGTATCAAATCATCACAACGTACACCTTAAGCTCACATAATGCGATATATCAATTATATCGTAATAACGCTGGGGGAAATTTTTCCTTCGGAAAAGGATACAGTCTCCCGAGTCAGATGTCCTGGGTCCCAGTGCCGATTCTGTCCTTTCGTAGCTGCGTGGCTTCGAGATAGTTATTTAACCTGCCCGTGCCTCGATCTCCTCATCTGTGAAACAGGGCTGATAGTGTCTTACTTCAAGCACTGTGGGCACTGGAAGGAGTGACCCCGTGGAGCTCGAAGAACACACTGGGCACAGAGTGAGTGACCCCTATATGTCGATGACCATAACGTCCCGACCACCTCAAGCTGCCTTCTGACTCGGGGCTTCGCCTCTGCTGCGACCGCCCCCCGAAGGGCTCTTCCCCACTCTCTTCACCTGGATAACCCCTTTGCATCCCTCAGGTTTCAGCCTCAATGTCACTTCCTCAGCGGGGCCCGTGTCCCAGCCTCATGTCCCACCTAGCCTCTGTTACAATCCCTCACCGCGCTCCTGCATTCATTTTAATGCTGACAGTCATTGCGATCGCATCTTGGTTGTTTGTGTGCCCCTTGCTAAATGTCTGTCTTTCCCATCAGGCTGTGAGCCCTGTGAGAACAGGGACCGTGTCTACCCAGTTCCCACTGCACCCACAACGCCTGGCGTGCAGGAGGCGGCCCCTGCACTGGGTGAGTCACGCAGGCTTACAGCTGCAGGTGTACAGATGTCTCCGTGAGAAGCCATCTGGACCGCTGTCTCGAGAGCAGAAATACACAGAGTCACAGGCTTCTGACCTTTTCATTTGATGATGGGAAGGCGTCTGGGCCCTTCAGCTGCCCTTTTTAGACCAAAGAGTCTGGGAAGGAATTCTTGAGGCATCAAAACCTGTGTTGTAGATGACCAGCTGGCCCTGAGACATCAATTGGCAGAAGCGATGGAATGTGTACAGAAACACGCAGCTGGCTGGCTCAGGAAAGATCCAGCCCTGGTTTGCGAAAGCAGCTGAATTCCAGGAATACCAGTGGGGAGATTGGGTCATGTCCTACCTGCCTCTCAAGACAAACAAGCTGACAGTTGGGGCGGGGTAGGGGGGAGGTACCCTGACTGCTGAGAGAAAGGAAGGGCCAGATGCGTGGACCGGAAAAAGCCCCCTAGCAGGTGGAGGTGGAGGTGGACATAATTAATGGAGCCCAGCGAGCGAGCCCGTACATGCCCACTTGTCAAAACCTGGTCCCACGGAGTCCTGGTCTCACTAGCCCCCTCCCTGAGAAAGCAAAGCAAGAATAGCTTGAGATTGACATGCCAGGCAAGTGGACGGCAGGAAATATTCACAAAGCGGGGGTTTGCTCAGAGGCCCTGGTCCCTCTGGCTAAAATCAGGATTATGTCTGTGTTGATTTACTTCCCAGCTGGGCTTTAGGAAAAGCCTCAGAAAGACCCCCGGGGTAGGCCCGAGATTGGCAGGCGAGGCCAGCCTCCCTTAGCCGCCCCCCCCCCCTTTCTGGACGGAGAGCTAACGCGAAGGCAGACAGCGGAGCAGGCCCCATCCCACGGCCTCTTTCTCTCCGCAACCCCCTGAGTCCCAGCTCTAGTCCCAGACAAGTGTATCTGTGGGGACTAGAGAAAAGCACACGCCCTTTCAAAGGTGAGCCCTTAGCAAACCAAGTGCCCGCTCTGCTAGAAATGCCCACAGCAATTTTGACCCCGGACCAGAGATTCTTAACGGAGATGCTGTGGCTCAGGTGAAAATTCATGATGAAGGGGTTCTGACTGCCACAGGGACTGGGAATCGCTACGCTTCTGCAGTCAGGGACCAGGGGTGCTGGGCGTCTGCAGTGCACATGGGGACAGGTGTGTGCAGCACAACTTCCCATACAACTTTTCGAAGTCCCCCTGGACATTCGTAAACATGAAAAATCATCTGTGCCCAGTCTCGCTTTATTTTGTCTATGAATACAAAGGTTTGGTTTGGCTTTGTCTTGATGCGCAGTTTTAACAGACCTTAACATTTCCAGGAAGGCAACTCGACCAAGAACTGTGGGCCACTTTGGAAAATCATGTTGCTTTGTGCAAGGTCACTCGAGATGTTTGACCACCAGAATGACACACCTCTATCAGACATCATCTGTTACTGGGATCTTCCCGGTAATTCTACTTATCGGTGGAGGCATTCGGTTATTTCATCAAATGTAGCTGTGCCCAAACATTTACGTATTGAAAGGTGTGCCAGTTTACTATATGTGACTTAATTTTTTATTTCTTCCTTGTATTACCATCAGGCCATTATGTTGATGGGGGGAGAAAATTATGTGTGCTGGAAATCTAAATTGTCTCTAAATTTCATTTCGGGATGACCAGGGTGGGCGTTACAAAATACTCACGATAAAGCCGAGGAGGCCGCTGTGGGGAAACTGAGACGGGCTTCACTGCCTTGGGTGGATAGTGGAACCCTCCTCTGGCGTTTTAGCTTAACCACACACTTGATTTGTAGACAAGCACTGGTTCCTCTGGATTGGAGAAAATTATGTCCAGTGAGTGGCACTGAATAGACAATTTTGCTGAATTATAGGTGATATTGCCCTATTACAGCTCACAGGTGGAACCACAATGACAACTCTAGCAAATGATTTTCTTGGTTTATCAAAGTTCAGAGTTAACTGTGCAAGGGGACCTAGGGCTCTTTTCGTTCCCCAAAGTGTTGCACCTGCGCCACCTAGTGGGGCACAGGAAAGTAGCAGGCCTGTGAGAAGTTCGCACTTTTACAGATTATAAACAATAATAACTGAATAATACCATCAGCTAACACTTATGGGGGGGCCTACCACAGACTATCATTTTTATATATATATAAATATATACGGTTATATATATATACAGTTTTATATATATATTATACAGTATATATACAGTATATGTATATATGTACACAGTTTATATATATACAGTATATATATAGTTATATATGTATACATATACAGTTTTTATATATGTACACACATATAAAAACTCATTTAATCCTTGCACGATCCTTACACAATAGGCACTGTTGTCCCCGTTTTGCACCTGAAGAAACTGAGGCACAGCGAAGGTAAGTGGCTTGACTACATTTAAGGCAGGGCTGGGATTTGAACCCCGGTGTCTGGCTCCATATTTGCTATTCTTTTTCACATTGCTATTCTTAATCATTGTGTTCTGGCTGTGCAAGTCTCCTCTATTGGAAGACACTATTCTGAGAGTCAAAAGCTATCCTGGGTCTGCAGGGCCACCTGCAGCCGTTTCTTCCAGGGCAGGAGGTCTACCAAGGGAGAGGAAGAATAACACGTTAATAACTAAGTATTAGGACGTGGTAAGACCCAGAAAATTTGCCTTGTTATGAGTCATGGAAATCTTTGTGCCCAAGTGGGAGGAGGGTGTCTCATTCTTTTGGCAGATTGTAGGGCCCTGAAATGGCTAAACCCCTAACTCCGTTGTAAGCTCCACGAGGGCAGAGCCCACATCTCCTCATTTACTTCGGTTTCACAGGTACTCACTCCAGCACCTGACATTTATTGAGTGCTCAATAGGTATTTTTTCCTATAATAGCTGCACCAAGACGGGATTCACATACCATACAATTCATCCATCAAAAATGTATAATACGATGGCTTTTCGTATATTCACAAAGTTGCGCAACCCTCATCACAATCAATTTTTATCGTGCCCAAAAGGAAACCCAGTCTCTTAAGCATTCACTTCTCATTATCCCCAACCCCCAACCTCAGCCCCAGGCAACCACTAATCTACTTTCTGTCTCTTTGGATTTGCTTATTCTGGGCATTTCATAATAAATGGAACCATACACTGCGTAGCCTTTGGTGAGCACCCTCTTTCACTTAGCGTATTGTTTTCAAGCCTCATCCATGTTGTAGCATTTATTAGTACTTCGGTCCTTTTTCTGGCTGAATTATATTGCATTATATTGCCACATTTTGTTTATTCATTCATCAGCTGATGACCATTTGGGTTGTCCTCCCTTTCGGGTTATTTATGAATAATGCCACTATAAACACTTGTGTACATGTTTTTTTGCATGGACTTATGTTGTCATTTCTCTGGGATACACGCACGCACACACACATGTGCGCGCATATTTACATACATACACATACACGCCAGGGGTGGAATTGCTGGATCATGTGGCAGCTCTATGTTTTACCTTTTGAGGAACTGCTAGGCTGTTTTCCAGTGGCTGCACCGTGTTTTTCCATTCCAGGAGTGCACGAGGGTTCTAATATCGCCACATCTTCACTAATGCTTGCTATTAACTGTCTTTTTATTACAGCCATCCTAGTTGCTGCGAAGCGGTACCCTTGTGGTGGGGCCGTTGCTTTTTCATCATAGACTAATACACTCCCAGAATGTGGGAGCTCAGTGGGACCTCAGCAATCATGTAGCTCAGTCTGTTCATTTTACAGGAGAAGCAGTGAAGGTGGAGAGAGAAGGGACTAATCCAAGCTCACAATCAGTAAAGGAGGCAGTAACAGAATCTATATAGTTTTTTTTTTTCTTTTAAAAGGTCAAGAAAACCAAAGACAGGTGTCTAAAAAAGAGATGAATTCTATTTTCCTCTAAATCTAGAAGTTTCTGCAACTATAAAAACCAGAAGCTAATGAATCAGTAACTAATAACTGGTGGTGACAAACAGTTCCGTTCATGGATCCTCTAGCTGACTTAGGCATGGAGCTACGTAAGGGCTTCTCTTTTGCTTCCCTGTTTAATGCTGGCGAGATCCCTACCTCACAGAGTTGTGAGTGTAAATAAAGGGTTTTGGGTACTATAACTGATGGGATCCTAAGTCTACCTGGTGTCTGTGTCTAAGTTAACAGAGACATTCTCGGACATGCAAAGACTCAAAAAGTCCACCACCCGCATGCCCTTCCCCTAAGGATTGCTCGAAGTAGCGTTTTGGTTGGGTGAGAAATTGAAGTAACTGAAGACTGAGGATGACGTTTCTACAAAAAAAGAAATGGTAAACAATGAAGAGTGAAAAAGGTAATTTGAAATCTCAATGCAAATATTAAAAATAATTTTTGGAAGAGAAGACAGGTGATATAAAATATGAATAACCCGCGGTGGTGGTTTACGCGGGCAACCCCCTGTGGCGGATGAGTTCTGCAGAGGGTCCCCGGGCCGCTGCGTGAAGACGCCCTGCCCTGAGTTTGGGGGAGGCACACGGGGACAGGATTGCTCTGAGCTCTTCCCTGGCCGACTCCTGCTTCTCGCCGGGTGAATGTGGAGTTCCTTCACCCTTCCCTTGGGTCCTTTTCTGTTTCGGGAGTGTGAATGACACATTTCCCTAGTTTTCGATGGCGATAGTTCTCTATCGCTTCAGTCACTTCAGTGGTGATTGGAGGAGGCGTGTCACTAGCCATCTTGGATCAGGGCGAGAGGACCAGTTTGACGCGGCCTTGAGGTGCTTCCCAAGGTCCTCAGGTCTTGGACAAGACTTCTCAACTCTCTCCAGCACCAGGCGCGCCCCCGCCCCCGTCTTTCCGAAATAGATTCCTTCATCCCTAAGGCCAACCGAGAGCTAGAGTGGGTAGGATGGGTGGCTTTCTCTTGAGTATCCAAGCGTCCCATGGGATACCCATCCTGTCCTCCTGCGCTCCTGGCTCAACTCCGCTGGAGGGAGCGCGGCCGGGCGCAAAGTGGTAGCGAGGAGTTGGGGTTCCGCCCAGGGCGGCCTGGGAAGCACGGTGGCCGCGGGGGTGAGGAGCCGCAAAAGCCCGGCCAGCCTGACACCACCTGGCGGAGTCTCGGGGAAGAGTCTTAAAGGCCCGCGCTCCTCGGCGCCCAGCGCACTCCAGCAGGAGCCGCCGAGAGCTCGCCTCCTTCTCCCACCGGGTGCCTCGGGAGGTAAGTGCCGTCCGCCGGCCGGAGTCGGGGCCCGGTGGGGGCGGCCCGGAGCGGCCCCGCGCTCGCCAAGCCCTGGCTCGGGCTGCGGTCGGAGGGCGGCGCCCAAGTTTTCTGAAGGCCTTGGAGGGCAGCCGGAGCGGCGCAGTGCCGGGGCGGGGATGGCGCGGGTGGGCGAGAGCTGGGGCCGTCTGAGGGCGGCCTTCCCGGCAGGGCTTCGGGGAAAGACACCCGCGCGCGGCGCACGCCCGTGCCCCGACCCCGCGCACCGAGCACTTGGCGCGCTCTGGCCGCCGTCCCAGCGAGCCCCAGCCTGCTGGAGCCACCACCCGGCTCCGCGCCTTCCTGCCCGCCCGGGTACCTTTGCAGCCCTCTCGCTCCGCGGTCGCGCCCGGTCACGCCGGCTGGTCGCGCTCGGCGGCCGGCCAAGCCCGCCCTGGCCCCGCCGCGCCCGCGCCCCGGGCCACCCCGCCCGGCCTCTCCCCGCGGCGACCCTCGCCTTCCCCATCTCCAGCCGCTCGCTATTTTCACACCTCCCAGTGCCCCGGCCCCGGCGCCTGATTCAGTGCTTAGTAATTAATTTGGCGTTTCAGAATGGTCACCGGGCTGGATAATGGGCGCATTCATCCCCCGGGCTAATCTGAACAGAGGTGGGAAGAAAGGCTTTCACAGACAGAAAATGCCATTCGCCGAGCGCTCAAAGGGGCTGTCACTCCCAGAATAAATCGCCGCCGCGCCCGCCGGCTTCTCTGGCCGTTTCCATACAGCCCCGGCCGCGCCGCGGACGCGCCGGCCTCGGCCCCGGCTCCCTAGAATCACTCACGCGAGTGCCTTCGACGGGAAAGTCGGGCGAGCGCAAGACCCGGGCAGGGGCCAAGGGGAAACGGGAAGGCAGGGGGCTCGGGTTAAGGCCGCAGGGGACAAAGAGCTTGATTAGGAAATCAGATGCTGAACTGGAAGGAGGCACGGCTAATTCAAGGCGCGGACTTGGGAGCTGGGGCTTGGGGAGCATCCGTCCCAAACCTCGCGGTTCGCTCGCAAGGGGGAAGGACCCGCGTGGCCCAGTGGGGTCCGTAGCGTGCCAGAGGCCACAGAGCAAGTTAGTGGATCTCCTAAACTGTGAGTGGAATCCAGTGCACAAGCACAGGTCACAGAGGCAGGGCCCACTGGTGCAGTTCTGACCCTCACCGGATGTTTGACTCCGGGTCTCCTGCGATATCAGCTCTTTCGCCGGCGGGGCGGGGGAGGTGACCACGTGCCTCCAACTCTCCACTCCTGCCCCGGCCCTAGGGTCTGCCCCGAGGTATCAGCTGAGGGTGACGGTGTCTTTATCCTCTGACCTCTTCTTGACCCGGGGTCGCCCCAAGTGTTGGACACGGAAGGTCTACAGGCTGGTGTGCGGGCTCTGAAAGCCAGGGCCTTTCTCCGGCGGCGCCCCCTGCCTTACTGCAAAGCCGCTTCGTGCGATGCCGCCGCACCCTTACGCCGGAGCGTCCGGGGGCGCAGGGCCGGCTGGTCTCTATCCAAGGTGAAGCTCCGCGCACTCGATTTTTCTGCGGCAGGGGCTCTCCGTGTGTCCACCTCGCGGGGTCCCGCAGGGCCTTGCCTTCTCGGGAAGAGAAGGAGTTGTGGTTCTAAGCTAGAAGTTCAGCTTGCTTGAGGGGCTGGAATGACAAGGGAAACAGCTGGTCAGAAGGGGCATTCCTGGGATGGCCAGATGGGTACTCCAGAGTGGATAGGGGATCGAATCCCACGCCACTCAACAACTTCTGAGCGGAAGTCACACCTCCCTTGAGTCTCGCTTTCCTTGTCTGCAAAGCAAGAATGAAATGAGGTCACATTTGGCTCCAAGCGCAGGGGCCCTCAGTAGAAGAATCTCACACACCACTCACACCCCCCAACCACCAATCCAGCCACACGCACCCCTGGCATC
Organism: Mormoops blainvillei; assembly: GCA_004026545.1. Classification (NCBI taxonomy): domain Eukaryota; kingdom Metazoa; phylum Chordata; class Mammalia; order Chiroptera; family Mormoopidae; genus Mormoops; species Mormoops blainvillei. The sequence continues at coordinate 79,277 of PVJD01004631.1, read as the reverse complement.
TCGCCAAGTCTCCCTTCACCAACACCTCTCTTTGGAGCTTTGGTGACTCCCCCCATTTTTCCCTCAGGCGGCTTCCACCCACCTTTGCGGCTCCTGGGTTTTGGTGTCCGGCTCTTCTGGAAACTTCACATTCGAAGAGCTGGAACGGGACCTTTCCAAGAGTCTAAGGCCCTTGTACAGATGATGATACTGACACCCTGAGTGCCCTGCCAGTGTCACCCGGCTTGTCAGAGAACTTGAACGAGAGTGGATGTCACAGCAGTGTGAATCTCAGAGTCTGGGCAACAGCCCCTGGGCCTGGGAGGAGCTCAAAAATCAGCATTTTCAACAGACGTCCTAAAGCATTTGAGGGGGGTGGTGTGGGCGCTGTATTTAGGGAAATGTGGTCCAAACTGGGCTTTCCCCAGCAGCCCCTTCCCTCCCAGGGCCACAGGCCCAGCTTCCTTTGCGGCTTGAACAGTCCCGACTATCCGCTATCCCCATTGGAGGCCTGTAGTGGGTGGAGTCTACTTCTAGGCGGGAGATCCCCTGGACCCACCCCCCTGCCCAGTGTGCCACCTCCGAGAGAGTAGCTGTGGGTGAGCAGAGCAGGTGAGGAATGGTCTAAGGAGGCCAAAGACTCACGGGACATCGAGCCCCCGAACTAGGGGCCTCCTCTTACCAACGCACATTGACGGCTGGACCTAACGCTGTGCGCCACAGACCCCACACAGACAGTACAAAGGTGCTCAGAGGGTCCCTTAGCAAGGCAAACCTTGCCCACACCAGGGACCGAGCAAGCCGCCGTGGGAGATCCGTGCCAGCAATAGCCCAGGTGTGGGCTGTGGCCCAGAATACTCAACACCTGCCCCTTCTCCATGCTGGGGCTCGGAGGAGAGGAGGGGGGACAGCGGAAAGGTCTGGAAGAGTGGATGGGGGAGGAAAGCTGCTAGGAACAGAGAGGGGGCAGGGGAGGGGACGAGTCCCTATTTATGTAAGCCGTTTGTAGCTGTGGATTGTAAAACTCGGCAGGATTCTCTGGAGTAATTCATAGTGTTTGGACAAGACAAACATTGTTCTGCTTTAAACAAACCTCCAGAAAGGTCAGCCTGGTTCATCCCTTTGCTGCAAGTCGCTGAGACTATCCAGATGATGAGAAAATCAGATCTTAGCTGAGGGGGCCTGGGCAGGAGGCGGCTGTCTCCCAAGCCCCGGGGATGCAGGAGGGTGAGACCACTTGGCCCAGGGAGGGTCCTTGGCTCCCACGGGCACGGGCCGGCTCCCACTCTGGAGCCAGGAGACATGGTGGCATGCGCACATGTGTGTGTGTCACCCATGACGGGATCTTGATGATGCCAAGGAACAGCCAAGTTCTAGAACGAGTCCAGCACGACCTGCGTTGTGAGTCTTCTGTATGTGGGTGACGAATTGATGGGAAATGAAGGTTCGTGGATACAGAACCCAATTAGACCCACTAAGCCCAAGCCCGGATACATTCCTGGACACCAGGAAATCACTGCTCCTTACACATGAGGGCACTGGCTGGGCCCCTCTCTGTTCATTTAGCAAACACTTTTGGAGTGCCTCCTACTGGCTGGGTGTTGAGTAGTGGGCGATAAAGACGCGTTGCATCCAGTCGCGGGGCCTACAGTCTGGCTACACCACCGTTACCTCACCCCCGTTTTCCCTAAGAAGAGAAGCTTCTCACAATTTTACTTCTAGCGTCTCTCCTACCGCCAGGGCCCCTGCAAGCCCCTGGCTGAGACAGCAGATCGGCTCCTAGACGGAACCTGGCAGCCAGTGGGGCGGGTGTGCCGCAAGTGTGAGCTGTCACTGCGACTGTGATCGTGACTGTGAGGATAGCCTCCACTCTTGACAGACCTGCCTGACCCCAAGCTGAAGGGAATACTTTTACTGATACTTATTATTCATGCTCATTGGCTTATTATTAAGTACTAAAGTATTAGTAATACCAACTCCACTTTCTGGAGTGCTAGCTGTCACTGTCTTGTACAGGATCTCCAGTTGCCCAGGGCAGCCTGTCGTCCTCCCCAAAGGGTGATGTCCCTGGGGTAACCATGGTGATGGTAGTGGCACTGGGTTAGCTGGTTCCGTATGACTTTATAAAGATTATATTTGTTTAGGGATTTGGACACTTCAGGGTCTTTTGAATATACTTATTTACTCAGTACTCCTGATATCTATGGGAGACTTGGATAGATGGAAGGAAGGAAGGAAGGGACGGCGGGCGGGGAGGATGGGAGAGAGGAAGGAAGGTCACAGATAATATCACTATCCACATTTTTCAGAAAAGGAAATTGATGCTCAGAGGAGTGAAAGCACTTGCCCACTGGCTTCGTCCAGGCCGCCATAACACAGTACCATGGACTGGGTGGCTTGAGCAACAGACATTTATTTCTCACAGCTCTGGAGGCTGGAAAGTCCAAGACCTAGGTGCTGGTCCATGTAGTTCCGGGTGACTGCTCTCTTCCCGGTGTTCAGACAGATAGCTACCATCTTGCTGTGTCTTCTCAAGGTGGAAAGGGTGATTATATCTGTCCCATGTCTTATAAGGGCACTAGTGCCCCCAGTGGGGACTAGGGCTTCAGTATATGAAGAGCGGGGCATGATCGCTTAGCCCATAAGCACCCGTGGGCTTGGGGGTTGAAGGTCGGAGAGTGTGTGTGGCTGAAGCACAGTCTGAGCGGTCTTTTTTGTTCTGCGCCATCCTGCTGTCCACCTAAGGAGCTCTCCGCCAACCGGCATAGGGGCCTGGGCCCCTTGGGAGACCCCGTAAGCAAGGTGCCCAGCAAGAGGCTGGGAAGTAGCTTTCTAGGCTGGGGCATGCCAATCCAGCCTATGTCTAGTTCCTGGCATCAGTCTGGGGGCTAGCATAGTGGCAGTCCTTGCCTGGTGTTAGTAGCATCAGCGGGAGAGGGGTCCTCTCCCTCCCCCAAACCCTACTTTCCTTTAATACCTTATTGTGCTTGAATAATTCACGTCCTTACCCAATCTGTTTGGAATCAATGGTCCATGTCTGTTTGCATCCTGTACCACTCCTTGGAATTAAGCCCCCTAAATTTTCTCCGTGTGACGTGCAGACCAGTAAGACCTCATTGTACTATTTGGGGAAATAAGCTGTTTCACATAACTGACTCTTTCTCTCTCTCTCTCTCTCTCTCTTTTTCTTTCTTTTTTTTTTTTTTTTGCAGTTAACAGAAGATTATTCATTTAAGCATACAAACATTTCATGTAATATTTTTAAATGAAAAACATTTTCCCATCAAAATCCTGATATTTTTTTCTACCTAAGTCAGCAGGATTGACTGTGAGGCAGGTGTTCCCTCAGGGGGGTCGAATGGGTGACCCACACCCTATCTTGGCGACTCCCAGCCATCATCAGGAGCATCAGGTCCGGGACAGTTTACTCAGCCTCCCCACCTCAGTTTCCTCACTTGTCAACCAGGGAACACTGGATAGATGCTCTCTAGGGGCTTCTTCTCTGTCTCCGCTGGGCTCTGATACCATAATGAGTCTGGACGAGATCTGTCCTTGAGTCTCTTGATGGTGACTGGGGTAGGTTATACTGTCAGCTGTCACTTCTCAGTGTAACAATGTTCAGCAGTCACCCCGTTCCCCCAGGGATCCTAATCTGTGGTTCTCTGTGACTCTGGAAGAACAGAAGATGCCTGACCTCAGCTGACAAACATTTGTAAGTGAAGAACTTTGGGCTTTCCTGTGGACCAAAATCCCTGAAATTGTGGCTCCTCTTCTCTCAAATGCTCAGGAGGCTACTGACTTACTTCTAGAATATGTTCAGAACCATAAATGCTGCAGCAACCCTGCCCTCCAGGAAACGTGGTTCGCAATTCCTCAATATTTACAGCAAGTGCTTGGCAAGCTTATGTTGAAGGCGCCCAGCTCAGCATTGTGGGAGGTAAAGGACAGTGAGACATGGCCACAGCTCATTTCAAGCCCAGAGTGTTAGCATTTCTTCTTTTTGTTCCTTTCATTTACCTGGAGCTCACCTTTTAATATTTGCAAGGGACTTTCTTAACTCTGGCATTTCTGGGTTGTTGGGGTACTAGCTTCCTATGGCCACTGTAACAAGTTCCGACAAACCGGGTGGCTTAAAACAAGAGAAATGTATTCTTTCGCAGCTCTAGAGGCAGAAGTTTGAAATCACTATCACTGGATTGAAATCAATGGATGTGCTCCCTCTGCAGGCTCTGGAGGGGAATGAGTTCCTTGTCTCTTTCAGCTTCTTGTGGCTGCCAACATTCCTGGGCTTGTGGCCACATCACTCTATGCCTCTGTGTTCACATGGCCTTCTCCTCTTCTGTCTTGTCATATCTCCCTCTGCTTCTCCCTAATAAGGACACTACTGATGGCATTTAGGGCCCACCCAGATAATCCATGACAATATCCCCATCTCAAAATCCTTAGCTTAATAGCACCTGCAAAGCCTTTTTTTTTTTTTTTGGTCATATAAGGTAACATTCATAGGCTTTAGGGATTAAGGCATGGATATCATTTGGGAGGTTGCATTTTTCAGCCTAACATAACTGTCACTACCATCAGTTGTCCATAATTCTGTGGTCTTTGATCTATTTTAATGAATTCATAGTATACTTCTATTCTGTGCTAAGCAGCCTGTTAATCACTGAAAATTCAGAGGGAAAAGAGACAGTTCCTCCCTCAAGAAGCTCATGGATTAGCCAGGGAAACAATGTAATATTAAGAGTTATGGGGAAAAGCAACCCCAGAGCCTTGAAGGTACCCAGATGGATCCTGAACAGTTCAAATTACTGATCAATGTCTGGAAGGCCCTGCATACCCTGACCTGTACCTGCCTCTCTGTCTTCACCTCCTACCTGGTTCACCGGGCCCCCTGACCAAGCTGGCCTCCTTCCTGTTCCTTATATAAGTCTAGCTCTGCCTCAGGATCTTTGCACTTCCTGTTTCCTCTGCCTGGAATGCACGGCCCCCTCCCCACAATATCCCACAGCTGCGTCCTCGCTTAGCTCTGCCTTACTGGATCCTTCTCAGAGACCACCCCCCACCTCCAACCAAGTACCTTGTCTAATATCCGCCTTTCCTTTCCCGCTGGCCCTCTCTGTCCCCACCTCTGGGTTATTTGGGTTCCTAGCATTTAACGCAATCAGGTGCTCCTGTCAGGGCCATCTCTACCTCCACAGGCATTTCGGGATGTGACAACGAGAAGTTCCTAGAAGGTCCTAAATGCTCACATACTATTTTCAGTTTTTACTTCCAGCTCTCTTCCTGAGAATGTATGTAGCCTTCTGTGGCCTTACTGGCAAAATGGCTAAATTTCAAATGGACTAGAATGGAGTTGGGCCCTTGTATGGGGAATTTGTAACTGTGAGGAACCATTTTTCAGCTGTCATAACGACCGGTGTGTGTAGGGGGTGGGACCTACTGGCATTTAATGGACAGGGTTCAGGGATGCTAAGTGTCCCGTAGTGGGTAGGACCAGTCTGCCCAGTGAAGAATTTTCTGGTCCCCAGTGCCAGTAGCACTTCTGGGAAGAAACAGTCTTAAGGACATAGCTGGTATTTGATTACCGAAATAGTATTTTTCAGCCTTAACTGATAGCCTTTCATCCTATTGGAGCATTTCGAATTATTTCTCCCCAAAGATGTCCCCTTCTGCTAAACCCGTCTGGGCTCTGCGGCCCATTCGCGCAGCCTCTGGAGATCCTCCAGTGTACCTGCCTCCTCTTGGTAGCACTCCCGTGTCACCTCTAAGTTTTGAGGTTTCACTGAGAAGACTCCCTCCTTCAGATTTTGTCTAAATGTTCAATGGATCGAGCCTCAGTTTTGGGCTCAGAGCACCTGCCCCCACCAGCCCTCCAGCCCCCAACACACTATTTTCTCCACCTAGAGAGCCATCCTTTTATTGGCATCCTTTGTTTCCTGCCTCCAAGGCCAGGCTTCCATCCATGACAAAGCTTCCCCCACGGTGCCCCATTTTCTTTATTTTAATAGAGCGTTCAGGGTGGGACCTTGTCAAAAGCTTTTTGCAAATGAAAATAAATTACATCTGCTGGTTCCCCTTATCCACAGGCATTTCACCCCTTCAAAGAGCTCTGGTAGATTAAAGGATTTGCTGGATTTGGGGTTTGTATGGTTTCTGTGCCCCACTCCTGAGTCCTCAGCCAAGAAGCCTGCAATAGGGAGGCCTGAGCTGAAGATGCAGATAAACAACACAGAAGAAACAGATAAATCTCTGGGACCCCTACGCACTATCCTGGCCCCATCTCCTGGCTCTAAAACCTTCTCCAGGACAGTCACATCTCCTGAAATCCTGCCCAGGGACCTGGGAGAGATCCCTTGAACAATCTCCAGGAAGCTGGTTAGGTGAGCTGAGCTCTAGAAGCCTTAAAATGAGAGGACGTCCCTAATTCTTCCAGGGTGAGGGATCTGGGAGCCTGATCTGAGAATTATGAGTATTAAAAAAAACAAACAGCCTTGGCTGTCGTGGCTCAGTTGGTTGGGCGTTGTCCTGCAAAGCGAAAGGTCGCCGGTTCGATTCCCGGTCAGGGCACATGCCTGGGTTGCAGGCCTGGTCCCCAGTTGGGGTGCGTGCAAGAGGCAACCAGCTGATGTTACTTCCACACATCGACGTTTCTCTCCCTCTCTTTCTCCCTCCCTTTCCCTCTCTCTAAAATAAATAATTAAAATCTTAAAAACAAACAAACAAAACCCCTCTAAACTATCACATACTGAGCCTCTACTCTGTTCCAGCTTGTTTCCTTTCAGATACGTCTTTGTAATCACCCTAACGAACCCATAAGGTAAGTGTGATGACCCCCATGTCACCGTGAGAAAACAGCTTCTCGGATGGGTCACGCCACTTGCTCAAGGTCATGCGATCAGCTGGGGGTGAATTAGAATCAAACTCTTAGTTAAGTTCTGTTTCCAAAAGAAACGCAATCCATCCAGGTCCTACCTAACCCTTTGGCAAAGGCCAGATGCTGGGATCGCCTCTGCTGCCACCTTTTCCAGTCTCGGCCGGGAGTCCTGGAAATCAAATCATTCAGTGTCTGTCCTTTTAACTGAACCAGACAGGCTCAAAAGCACAGCTGAGCCAGGTCACAGGTCGCATTTCGGGGAGACCTGGCTCCCCTCTCTGCCTCGAGATGGCTAAGACCCATTTATGTTGGAAAGCTATGGCAACCAAGCCCATCTTGATGCAGGAGCCAAGAGCTCCAAACACTGGAACCCAGACCATTAGTTCAAATCTCTGCTGCTCTACTTACCTGTGATGTCGTCTTCAGCGAATCCCTCCTCTGTGTCTCGGTTTCCTCCTCTTTATAATGGAGACGATACTACTTACCCATAAGGTTGTTCTGAGTATTATGACTTAGTGATCGATAAAGTCCTTACGAGAGCGCTTGCCACAGAGCAAGCGTTACATAAACGTGTGATGGAAAAAGTAAACCCCTCAGTCATGTCCAACACGAAGAAGGCTCCTTGGGTCATCTCATTTCTCCTGAGCCCTTACTCTCTTCCTGTCCTCTTTCTTCACTGACCATTAGCCTGTGCCTTGCGGTGCCCTTGTCCCTGGGATACTCCCTTCCCCACGTCCTCACCCTGTTCACTGATTGTTCCACCCACCTTCAGGTGTCACACGTTTTAAGCATCCTTGCGGCACACCAGTGTGCCCCGGAATACCAGTGGAAAACCGCTGACCGAGCTAGGTCACTCCTCTTGCCTTGAAGACACCAGCACCTGGTTCAGTCTTCGTCTCTGCCCCAAGCCCCGATGTCGGTCTGGATCGTCCACAACACCCGGGTGGGCAGCCCACGGAGCACCTTGACCTCCTTATCTCCAGTCATCTTCGCCTCTGCTTGCCAGCAGAGCCACCCCTCCCGGTACCCGCAGTGGGCCTGTCCCCACCCAGAGCTGCCCCCCTCTGAGATCCTCAAGTCAAACATCTGGTTCCAGACCGCAGTCTCCTAAGTTGTTTCCCACCACACATCATCTTCTATTTTCCTGAATCCTCTGGACTAGCTCTACCCAGCAGAACTTTCTGTGATGGCGGAAGTGTTCTTTATTGGCACTATCCAAATCAGGGGCAGTTGAGGAAGTGAGCTTTACGTTTTATTTCACTTTAATTCATTCAAGCTGGCATCGAAAGAGCGACGTGTGGTTACTGGCTGTCGCAATGAACGGCACAGCCCTAGACCCCTGGCATCTCTATTTCCTCTTCTGTCTGCATCCTGTCTTCACTTCCTTCTCTCTTTTGCTTTGTCGCCATGGTCCACTCATCAGCCACCCTCTTCCCCTTGTCCTCCCGTCCCACCTCCTGGAACAAATCCTCAACTCCAGAGTAATCCCACCGTTCTGCTTTCTCTAGGTCTACACAGGGGGCCCGCGGAGCCCTGCTGGGGGGAGGGGAGCCCTGCGACTTCGCTGGTTTGCATTCTTTCTCATAGACGGTCACCAACTTCAATAGGACCTTTATCTGCCCTGCAAACATTATCCTCTTTTCTGTAATGACCCAATCAAACCTCCTCCCCTATTCTCAAGCCTCCAAAGCTCCCACCTGCCCCCTCACTCTCAGCGGGGGTGCCACTTCCTATTCCCTGGTAACCAGAGACCTTTTCAGACCACCTGACCACAAATTTTACAGGGCTGGTTTTATCTGTCTTCAGCCTCTCTCCCTGTGCTCCTTCCTATCGACATCGAGGTATGTTTAAATAGCCTTATCTTATAAACAACAATAAAAGCCCCAGCCTTCCCTCCATCCCACCTCGCCCTGTCCATCACCCTCTTCCCGCTATCACCCTGGCTCTTCCCTGCCACTCGTTTTCACACTTCTTGAAAGTTGTCTGCACTCATTGCCTTCCACTTTCTCGCCTCCCATCCACCCCACAACCTGAGGCGGTCTGGCTTCTGTCCTTATCACTCCTCTGCCAGTGCCAGTCAAGGTCACCAGTGATGTCCTTGTAGCTTAATCCAAAGGACTCCTTTCAGATCCGATCTTGACCTTGGAAGCATGTGACTCTGCTCACTGCCCCACCTTCCCTGAACTCGCCTGTCGGTTTCTAGGACACCTGAGTTCTGTTTTCCTCCTGCTCTGGCTACTTTTAAGTTTTCTTGAAACTGCCACATTCTCCTCTTCCTAGGGTGATCCTCGGGCTCCAGGGAAGGCTGGGTGCCAAGGAGGGTGGCTCCCCCTCCCCACACATTCCTTGCAGAAACACCTGGGAATTTGCTTTCTCGCCCAAAAGCCACAGTGTTGTGCTTTCGACTCCAGTTCGTACCATGGACCCTGCTGCTTCCAGCCTGACACGCCTTGGCGGGTGTGTATTTACAACCCCCACTTTGAGAAGCTCTCACGACACTTGGACATCTGCTCTTTTCATTTGCCCCCTCCGAAGGTAGTACACTTTAGCAGGGGACACTGACAAATTCGAGGGCACTGGGAGAGTCTGCAGAGCAGTCAGAAAACAATGTCCTATGAGAAATCTTTAAAAGAACTCGGAGGATTTAGCCTAGAAGACCTAAAACGGAGGGATGACAGAGGGTCGATTTCAAAAATTTGAAGCCGCAGAACCTCGCCCTGGGCTGCTGTGTGGAGCTGGGGGCAGACCAACTGTACCAGTGACAGGGAGGGGGGCTGGAGTGGAAGGAGACAGGTTCCACTGCCTCCCAGAACGTTTCAGACCTCCAAGATAAAGACCAGGCAGTCCTGCTCACCAGGAGCTACCAAAGGAGATGCTTAGGCCGCAGGGACCACAGTGAAAGCGGAAAGCTGGCTCCCCCAACTCCCCTCCAGGAGACCAGAGGCCTGAGCTCGGCTGGCAACTCAGAGCTGCCCTCCAGGGAGTGCCGTTTCAAACCTGCTGGCTTGCACTACCGGTGGGCTGGGGAGGGGGGGCATGCTGATTTGCCTGCTCTGTGTGTCTTGTCCTGTGTTTTGGTGCGCCCCCGGCAGCTTATATCGTGGGCCACCCCCCAAAACCGCCCCACAGGAGCCCACTGCTGTGACTGTTAGGGGAGTGTTGTTGAGGGGGATTGCTTGTCACCCCACTCTGAGTCCCCTTTATGAGCCCCCACCCACCCAGGAGAAATTCCTGTCTTGAGTTTAGTGCCGAGAATAGTTGTAACTCTCCTGAGTAATAGGTCCGTTTTTATCTCATGGACACTGGGAATTGTGTAACTGACATGGTCCCCGTTTCATTTTGGCTGCCGGGTGGGCGTGCAGGGAGGAAGGCTTAGGGACAAATTTGAGGCCCACCCACAGGAGGCGAACAGGGCATTCCAGGAGGCATTTCAGCTCTATTCCCATCTCTACTTGGTCTTCCTTCTTGGTTTTCTTTTTTCTCTTAGTTTTCCTTCTTATTTTACTATACAAACTCAAGAACATACGAGCAAAAATAAAGAGAAGTCGCCTCTAATCTCACCATCCAGAGATAACCACAATGCACAATGCGGTCTTTGTAGGCACACTTTTTCCAAAAAATAAAATGAGAGTATACTGTGCATAGTATTTTCGGGGGCTATAGTGTTATGTAATTTGCTTCTTTTCACTTTATAATTTTATTAAATTGTTTAATTAAATAATTTAAAATTTCTATAAAGACCTAGCAATTTAATGCCTGGAACAAATGGCTTCTACATGCACTTACTATGTACCTGACTTTATGTATATTTACATATACATATATGTGAAAGTATATTCATGGAGGTTATGTAAGTTATAACATTCATATGTTAACTCATCGGATGCTCCCAACCCTGTGAAGTAGATATGATTGTATCCCTTCTGAAAATGAGGAAAATAAGGCGCAGAAAGTTGCAAAACTTGCCAGCGTCACACTCTGGCTCCAAAGTATGTGCTCCGAACTGCTGGGCTGCCTTTCATACCATTGGAATTTCGCAGTCCCCAGTGGTTAAACATTTTGTTTATCTCCTTTCAGCTCACCTTCTAATTTATGTTATTTTGCCATGCTTTAAGTACCCTTGTAAGTCACCTGAAATCCTCTCTGCCACAAGGTAAGGCATAAATAACCAGTGTCGAGTGGTAGTGGCACAAGAAGGCAAAGCTAATGTGCTACCCCAGGGGAGAGGATGGGCCCAGGCAGTCCTGCGCGGGAATGGATTTATTTCCTTGGGCTGGGTGAACTCCCATGCCTGGAAGGGCTGGCTGGGGTGGCTGTCTCTCAGGGACGCGGGGAAAGGCGTTCTTCCAAGACTGAGCTGGGCCAGACCAGCCCTCAGGCCCCTTCTTAAGAGTCCCAGAGTTTATGAAAATGCCAATAAGACAAAATGAAGCACTTAATGGAGCTAATGCAGCAAGTCAACGGTTGGGCCAGAACCAGGGCCCTGGGCTTTCAATTCGGATCTATTACTGGTAACAAATAAACCAACAGAAATTTAGTCCCAAACTCTGAGCCCAGTGCATTTCTTTCTCCAAAGCTCTCTGGCTGCTGCAACAGCAAGATGGTCAAAGGACGCTGTCACTGTCCTCAGTCCTTTTTAAGGTGGCTGAGAATGAGGAAAGCAGAAGAAGCTGGTGGGCCCGAGGGTGTCCCATGAGGCTCTAGTGGCATGGGCACACCCATTTGACAAATGTGAGGAGAGGAAGGCGCCCAGGTCTCCGGTCTTGGATTTGATGTTTACTGGATGGGAGATTTGGGCAAGTCTCCTCACGGTGTCCTCATCTGCCACGAGGAGTTCATACGTACTTTGTAAAGCTGTTGTGGGGCTCCTTTGAGATAGTACAGCGTAGAGGACCCTAAAAACCCGGTCCAGGAAGAAGTACTATGAGCCTGACTCAGGGGGTCCGGGGAGGCCGGGGGAGCTGGGCTTCCCCCAGCCTGAGGCTCCGAGCGCAGACCTCTCTAGAGGGGTGTTGGCTAGTGCCTGGGTGCTGTCCGGCTCCTTTCTCTGCCCACCTCAGCTCCCCCGGCATGAAAGGAGCCAGGTTCCCGGCAGGCCCAACCGCACAGTGACAACTGTGTGTGTGCGCGCGCGTGTGTGTGTGTTTGTGTGTGTGTGCTGGGAGTGGGTTACGGAGGGGCAGGCCGTTCTCGCCGGAACCCAGGGCCTTCAGGCATGAGGGGTGAGCAGGCAGAGGTTCCGTCCTCCTCTTCCTCATGACCCCGGGCTGTTTGCCGACAGGGGCACCGCGCTGTACGCAGTGCCACCAGGGCCATCAGGCTGGGTTAGAGGAAGGCCCGACCTCAGCGCAGCAAAGAAAACAAACACAGATGTGTTTGGATGGGACCATGAGGGAGAAAATCGTCCCCTCCCCCACCCCAACCCCCGCCCGCGCGCTCCCAGAGGCGTGGGGCCGGCGGAAACCTGCGAGGCTCCCGGGGCAGCGCGGGGCCGGGGCGAGGCTGACAGTCCCCGGTCGGCCCCTCCTCCCTCCAAGGGGTGCGCGCGGGCCCAGCCCCCTCTCCGGGGTTTCCCCGGGCGCTCTTCTAGCTTTCTCTTTGTCTTTGCTTTGCTTTCTCGGGCTCCCGGGTTCCCACCCGCTTGCGTTCTCGGCTCTCTCCGCGTCCCAGGCCGGTTCCGTTCAACTTTCTTCTTTCCCGGGGTGAAAACTTTGCTCGCGAGCGGGCGGTTACTCGCCGACGTTATTGGCCGGCGCCCCGCCCGGCGGTCCCGCCCCCCGCCCCCGCGCTCCCCTCCGCCCCCCACTCCCCGCTCGAGTGGCGGCGGCGGCGGCGGCGGCGGCGGAGCCTTCGGAGGCGTGCGTGCGTGTGTGTGAGGAAGCGCCAGCGAGCGTGAGTGAGTGTGCGCCCCGGGCGCGGGCTGGGCAGCACTCGCACCGCGGCGGGGGACGGGCGGCCGCCTCGTCACTCGGGAGAGAGAGGCGGCGGCAGCGGCCGGGCCGGGGCCGGGGCTGGGGAGCGGCGGCCGCGCCGGGCATGGAGCTGGCAAGCCCGCGCTGAGGCAGGACGCGTCTGCGAGCTGCGAGTGAGAGACTCTAGCCGTCCGGCGTGCGGGCTCCCCGGCCAGGGCCGGGGCGGGCAAACTTTTCTTTCTCTTTTGCCCTCTCCAGAGGTAAAGTCCCGAGTGCGGAGTCTCCAGCGGGGACGCGATCTGGGGCACCGGAGAGGGATCCCAGGTTGCGGGAGGAAGGGGCGCGGGTCGTGCGGGGTTGGGGGCCCCCACGCTCGTCTGCACCCGAGACTTGGGTGCTAGGCGGGCTGCCTGCGGACAGGCAGACGGGCGCGAGCATGCCCCTCGGGCGGCGTGGAGGCGGTGGTGGCTAGGAAGCCGAGCGTTAGCCCGTGGCCCCGGTTCTGTGCTCGGCCGAGGAGAAGCGCGGGCGATTCTTGCTTGGGGGCCCCGGATTCGCCTTCCTCTGCGAGGCGGGCGATCGGGCGCGGGATTGGTGCCGGAGAAACCGGGCGTTCGCCCGCGCCCCGGCTCTTTGCCCCGCAGGGGATGGAGGGCTCGGGGCGGGCTGGCTGAGTGCAGCTCCCCTTTCTCCGCAGGCGCCTTCTGCGGCAGGCGGACCGACTCCTCGGCGCGGCGGGGACGGGGCAAGCTGGACGCAGCATGATGCGCGCAGTGTGGGAGGCGCTGGCAGCGCTGGCGGCGGTGGCGTGCCTGGTGGGCGCGGTGCGCGGCGGGCCCGGGCTCAGCATGTTCGCGGGCCAGGCGGCGCAGCCGGACCCCTGCTCGGATGAGAACGGCCACCCTCGCCGCTGCATCCCTGACTTTGTCAACGCGGCCTTCGGCAAGGACGTGCGCGTGTCCAGCACCTGCGGACGGCCCCCGGCGCGCTACTGCGTGGTGAGCGAGCGCGGCGAGGAGCGGCTGCGCTCCTGCCACCTTTGCAACGCGTCCGACCCCAAGAAGGCGCACCCACCTGCCTTCCTCACCGATCTCAACAACCCGCACAACCTGACGTGCTGGCAGTCGGAGAACTACCTGCAGTTTCCGCACAACGTCACGCTCACGCTTTCGCTCGGCAAGAAGTTCGAGGTGACTTACGTGAGCCTGCAGTTCTGCTCTCCACGGCCCGAGTCCATGGCCATCTACAAGTCCATGGACTACGGGCGCACGTGGGTGCCCTTCCAGTTCTACTCCACGCAGTGCCGCAAGATGTACAACCGGCCGCACCGCGCGCCCATCACCAAGCAGAACGAGCAGGAGGCCGTGTGCACTGACTCGCACACTGACATGCGCCCGCTCTCCGGCGGCCTCATCGCCTTCAGCACGCTGGACGGACGGCCCTCGGCACACGACTTCGACAACTCACCGGTGCTGCAGGACTGGGTCACGGCCACCGACATCCGCGTGGCCTTCAGCCGCCTGCACACATTCGGCGACGAGAACGAGGACGACTCGGAGCTGGCGCGCGACTCGTACTTTTATGCAGTGTCCGACCTGCAGGTGGGCGGCCGCTGCAAGTGCAACGGACATGCGGCCCGCTGCGTGCGCGACCGCGACGACAGCCTGGTGTGCGACTGCAGGCACAACACGGCGGGTCCCGAGTGCGACCGCTGCAAGCCCTTTCACTACGACCGGCCCTGGCAGCGCGCCACAGCCCGCGAGGCCAACGAGTGTGTGGGTGAGTGGAGCGCCGCGGGGGCGCGGGCGGCGGGCGGGGGCGCGGGTGGCTGCTCCCGGTCCTCGCAGCCACCAGTTCTTTGGAGCGTCAGCGGCAGCCGCACGGAGAGTCATCCGTTGCGGGAATGCCGCGAGAATGGTGGGAGGTGCGTTCTGGGATGTCGTGGGCCCGAGAGGGCAGAGAGCACGACCACTCGCTCGCGTTGCGCTGGCCGTGGGCCCTCGGGTTTGCGCCCAGTGCACTCTGTGAAGCCAAGAAGACGCGCGAGAAATGCCACCGGGAGAGGGTTTTGCAGAAAATTTGCCGACTGGTCCCTCTGACCTCAGATCCAAATGCAAACACTCATTTCCTAACCCTTAGTTTGGCGGGACCTTGGGATCCACCTCCGCCCCACCCCTCCCCCCTTTCCTAGGGCTGCAGCTGGGCGCTCAGTTGGGGATCCAGCCGGGCTCCCGGGAAGTTCCAGCCCCACAACCGTAAATCCCTTGGGAGATGGAAGAAGGACTTGCATTTTGGGGCCAGTTCTGTACCCGACGAATTGTCTTTTATGGTTTGAAAAAAAAATTATTTTTTTCCTTTGGACAGCGTGTTGGTGTTAGCAAAAGAATGATGCGATTTAAATTACTATCTACAGGTTACAAAGTAGAGTTCCATAATTATTTTAAACTAATTCAATTCTGGTTCAAAAAAGAAGTATACCAGAATTTTTTGGTTAGTGTCAGAGTTTGGTGAAGTTAAACAGTTTTGAATTAACCAAGGATTCTCGCTTTTTAATGGGGTTTCAGTTCCTGAAAGGGAAAACTGACAAAACCGGCACTGGCGAATACGTTGTGTCAGAAATGAGGCTTAAAAAAATGGATACGTTCTATTTCTGAATTGCAGTTTTGCTGCTATAGAAACTTTCAGGCGCCAGTTTCTCCGGGCCGGGGTGGGGGTGGGAGCGGGAGGGAGCAGATAGTAAGACAATACTTTACTTTTCCGGTATGAGAAGTAAATTTCCAAATCCCTCATTTTGTTTTAATGAAAATTATTTAGTTTGCAGAGTGCCATTTGGTGCGCATCTTTTGTGAAACGTATAGATTTTTCCTCCGCCTCTCCCCACCCCCAAACAGCCAGTGTGAGTCTCTTCAATTGCTTCGCCCTCTGAGGCACATTGCAAAGCTTGCTGGTGCCCACAAACACACGTTTTGAGGTCTGGTTCTGATTAATTGTGTCATGTTGTTGTCGAATAGTTTGTGCCTCATGACTGCGGATGCAGACTTTTGAGCAATCGAATGGAAAACATGTCTTGGAGAGCCGGGTCGCACTGAGGCCCAGCAAGGCCTCCTGTTGCATGGCGGGGCCTCCATTTGTGCGCTGAATGTGGCCCGATTTTGCAGACCTAATTGTTCTCCCCCCTCCTTTAAGAGACCGAACTGGTCGCCAGTTCGAAGAGACTTTTCAGGATTCCCCAGCGAGGTAGTAGTTACACCCGGAATTAGTGCTCTTTGAGAATAAAATTCCTTTGATCTGGCCCAGTTCTTCAGAAATGTTGGTTTTTCCCATCTCTTGCCCTTTTCTCCCTTTCCTCTTTTCTTTTCTTCCTTTTGGGCGTAAAAACCCTGTATTGACATTCCAAGGGCCTCCCAGGGGTTTGCTATCAGTTTGAGTTTGTATGTGCATATGAAAGATACCTTTGAGTTGTCACCAGCAGGGTCTAATTGGACGAATGCAAGTGAATACATGGAGGCAAATAAACTGGACTTTGTAGTAACGTTTTGCTGGTTTGAAGATTCCTCTCAGTGTTAGAGTTGTTCAGATGCATCAGCCACCCCTATCTTTCCCTGTCACTTTGGAGACATAACCCACATTTGCTGTAATAATGGTCACGGGCTTGAAATAACCTCTGTAGTTTAGGATTCTTTTGATTAAAGCACTAACTATGCACACATTGGATTGACTCGTTTTTGTTTTTTTTTAGGCCAAATTGAGCAATCAACATATTAACTAATGTAATTAGTAAGCCTTTTTTGCCCAAAAAGTTTAATGAGGCCTAATAAGTACATAATCTACATGACAAATAATAGGCTAACAATATTTTCTGGTTTTTACTGAAGTTATTTTAATTCTCGGTGGTTAAAGAATCTTTAAATTTTGCCAATTATTCAATCATCTTATAAAAGCAAAGCCAATTCAACTATGTTAAAGTTATTTGTAGTTTCCTTTTTGAATAGATGTTCTGATGCCTTGTAGATACAGACGGGAAAGTCAGGTTGAAGTTCCCCTAAAGTCTAAATTGAAGTCTTAGTGATTTTTTCCATCATTCTGCAAAAGAGAAAGCCAGCAGAGACAATTTAAAAGTGATTTACAATGAAAGGTCGAGGTTTTTATGAAAAGGCCCTGTAGTGGGGATGCATGAATGAATTAGTATTTGACAGGTGTTCTGAGACACTACAGGGCACTGTGCTAGGAAAAAGCATTAATAAATCCTTTACACACTAACTTTTGTACTATCAGCGGCTCAGAATTCTTTTTCCCCCCCTCAAGGTAATCCCATCTTGTGAATTTCACACTGTTGACATATGAAGTCAAGCTACCCAAATTATTTACAACTAAGGCAAGGTAAAGAAGTAGATATAGTTTTTATTCCCAAAGTCAGTCTCGATAAAAATAAAACATTGTCACAGTGCTATTCTGTCTTTGCCTTTATAAAATGAGACGCGATTAAGAACAGACTGAAATGGATCCTTCCCCAGGTTAACCCCAATTCCTAAAACTCTAAAAAATTTTTTGCTACTATTTTGACTAAATGGCTCTTCTACATCGGGCCAGGATACTTTCAGATTACTAAGAAATGCATATATCCTATAGGTTTTCTTTGGTCAGGCTTTCTTTTTGGTGTTGTTTCAAGGTTGAGTTCTCTGCGGAATAAATGTGAACCTTTGTAAAACCCAATTTTATTTTAAATGCAATTTTGGATTTCTTCCGGAAAAAGAAAAAACCCTCAATACAATATGAAAGACAAGACTATGTATAATGTTACAGCCTCGACAGCTCTCAGTGGAATAACTAAATACTTTCTTCCGCCCATATGTATCAGCAGTGTTCACATGCTTTTATACACATGTGCATTTACATTCACGGTGTAAAGAAGCATCCATGCATGGGGGGGGGGTGCATTCAAGGGAAAATGCATGAACAATTTTAAACCACCTGGGTCTCTAGGCCCTTTTCCCCCCTTTCCTTTTTCTTCCCCCCGAAAGAGCATCTGAAGACCATATTGTGTTTCATAAATTATTGACATCAGTTTTAATCAATGTCCCCCTGACGTCGGAGCTGTGTTAGTATTTAGTGCCTGACTAAGCATGCTGTTTAATCTTACTGTGGGGACGTCAGCATGAACCCCTGCCTGGCTTGTGACAGGGCGAGCTTGCGAAAACTCCTCTCGCGACTCACTCTTGGGTCTTTGGCGTTGCCCAGCTGAAATCCAAAACCCACACAAAAGACACCCCCGCAAGATGAGCACTGCGCTGGGCTGGCCTCCGATGGTCGTGGGTACCTGCAGCATGATGCCCGTAATGGCTTAAGCATGGCGTCGGGAGGGACTTTCTCATGCTGCAAATGGCTCTAGGGCTCCGGCCTACCATCATCCCCCGCCGGAGAAAGGAGGTTACGTTGGCGGTGTTGCCGTGAGAAATCCAACGCCCCGCTAAAAACTCCTGCAAACTCAGAAGGCTCTCATTGCTGCCTGGTCCCGAGTCTACCGCCCAGCCGCACGTCAGTGAATGTTTCTGCAGTCGTAGTAATTGTTATAATTACTGTCATTGTGAGGAGGAACTCCCAGGGGCTTATTTTTGGCTAAGTGCTCACATTAATTTAGTCATTTAATCATTATGACTATGCTAATGAGGGGTACTGTTATTGTTTTTATTTTGCAGGCGAGGAAACCATAACCCAGAGGCAGTAACGGTTTACCCAAAGGCTACTAGCTGTTAGTACTACACAAAGCTAGTAGATGGTGGAGCTGGAGCTCTAACCTGACATTTATGCTTTTTTTGCACCCTCTGTTCTGCCTCCCCATAGAATATAGATGGATGGAGGATGGATGGATGGGTGGATGGATAGTAGTTACACCTCCATGAATAGGAGAAGAGTTGGCACAACCTGTTACTTCTGGATAGAACTGCAAGTGGTTTCCGTGTAATGTTACCTAATACTATGTTATATGATTGTATCCGTTGTGTTTATACATGCCTAAATACAAGGTTATATATAATAAGTTGTCCTTGATTTTAGCTGTGAGGCCTAGTGGGAGCTGGGAGTTAGCAGTACCAGTGAGGAGGGGTTCAGTGCTCTCTGTGGGTGCTCAGCACGCACAGGTGTTGCCGATGGCCCGGCCTTTCTTGATTCCAGGGCCTGTGACCTCTCTCAAAGGTGGGAGCACAGAGGTCACAGTCAGAAAATCCTCTTAAACCAAGGCCGCCTTCTTTCTCCCTGATGCTTGGATCCCCTTTGCTTCTCCGGAACACACTGAAAAAAGAAAAAAAGTCTAGGCAGTGGCTAAGAAGCGCTGTTGTTAAAAAGAGAGGCGTTTCATGGCATATCCTGGTCACCGGCGTAGTGCGGGTGGGGGCAGCTTTTGTGCGTCAGCAGCACAGGGCTGTCGTTTGTCTCTGTTGGCCCCGTGGCAGCTGGAGTGAGGGGCTCTCGGGGGCTCTCATTAGTGCCTGGTGGGCAGGGAGGCTGCTCCCTCCTGTCTGCGGAGAAGAGAAACAGAGTGGTGTTGGGGTAACACTCGGGGGCGGGTCTCTGCACCCCAGGCCCTGCCAAGCTCTCCTCTGGCCCTACCCAGACTTCTCTCTGACCTCCTCCTCCTGCAGAAAAATGAGATCCTCGGAAAAGTATTTAAGACTTCATGTCCAGAGAAAATATTGGAAAGGCAGTGGGTTGAAATTCAAATGTTCCCTGGAAGGGATCCCCTCATTTTCTGCTCACAGCTGGTATCGATATTTCCTTCTTGAGATGAGTTGTGCTTTTCATTAAGTAGATTTTTTGTCTTGGGATTAAACCAACATTGTATTCTTAATAGACTTTTATGTTTACACTTCAAAAGTCCACTGGGTTGGTATTCGTGTTATCTTGATGGCTTCTATAGTTTCTGCTATGCACACTGGCCTCACCAAAATAAATGGCTCTCTAGGGAACTGAATTATAAAACAGCCTTATCTGTCGATGCGCAAGTACAGCTATTTTGTGAGCCAGTTTTTTTTTTTTTTCTTTCTTTCTTTTAGAAATGATAATCATACCTTGGGTTTCTGCAGTGCCTTAAACTGGTGGGAGACCGGAGGTGAAGGAGGGCTTATGAAACCGCTTAGGATTTAAGCCTAATACTTGCAAAGCAGCCCACAGCAGTTTGCCTGTCCTCTGGAAAGGCACACATCAGCCCTTGTGGTCTCCACAGCCGTGGAAGGTGTGGCGTTGGTTGGGGTGGCTGGGGAGCTGCAGAGGTTAGAATGTTAGTCCACGGTGGTTGTCAGGTTGCATCCTGAAAACAGACAACAGACCCCTACTCAATGCCAGGTATTGTACTAGGTGCTTTATATGTGCTTTGTTTCAATTAATCTGATTGCCACAAGGAACGGAAGCTTTTCAAAAACAGATGTCCCTGCCACCAAAGGGCAGTCTTTACACAGGCCGAATTAAGTGTGGACAGGTCTGCGGGGCACATCTTGGCTTATTCCGTGGCAGAGACCACTGCATGTGCAGAGAGCGGTGGGATCGGCCGTGTTTGTTTAGAAGGCTGATCAACGTAAAAGCCGTGTCCTATTATAACCAGCTCCAAGGCCCAGTATTTTGGAGTAGCGCCCGAAACGAGTGAGCTGCCGGCCACAGTCCTGCGGATGCAGGGCCATTAACCTTCACGCTGTCTGCCGTCTCGAGGTTTGACTGGTGGAGCACAACACAGCGAGTTCAGCATTGCATTCCCGTAGTCTTATTTCAAAGAGGCAACTCTGTCGTAACCTGAGAATTAAATTTTAATCTGCCTTTGAAACGTTGTGTAATTTATGCGAATTCTCCCCCCCCCACCCCCCCGCCACCCCGGTGTCCGAAGGCAGAGACCCATTTCAGTCGTCAGTCCTTTGCCTGTAGAGATAATGCTCCCTTCCCATCCCCAGCTTCCGGGAGACCTGAGCCAGGTGTGTGTTCAGCCCCGGCTGTGTTATTCTGTGCCAGTTCTACCCTCTGACAGAGAGAAGGGACTGTACTCCCGTGACGGATGAGATGTGGAACGCCTCTCCCTGGAGCCTTTCCCTCCTGGCGCTTCGGGGCCTGTCCCGGGCCTCCTTGGCCGTGGACATTTCTATGAGGGGCGTCTGCCGGCACCCGGAGAACAAGAGAAGATCATCTGAGGGAACAGGTGTCCAGGAGTTCTGCCAAGAAATGGAGACGTGTGCTCTGCCTTTTCCTGTGTTAAGGTCGTCCTCACAGGTCACTGATCCCGCTGCTGTTGAGATTCGCATAGTAGCTATAGTTCAGTTGAAGGGAATTCACGTTGCAGTTTGTTCATGCCTGTAAAGAAGACCCAGAAGAAAGATGTCTCTGTCGGTATGGTAGACTCCCAGGCTTTTCAAAGGGCTGGCTTTCCAGAGATCAGAGAAAATCTGTTGGGTGAGATCCTTGGAAGGCCGAAAGGAACACCTAGTTCATTAATTCGGCTGTAACCGAGCCGTCCCCGCTCAACGAGAGCCTGGCTGGAGAGGACGCTAGAGGCCGGTGCCTGCAGAGAAGTCAGGACCAGCCCATGTGACGTGTCAGGCCTCTTCGGATGGTCGAGCTTTAGTTGGGGGCCCATCCGTGCCCCCTCCTTGGCCGGTGCCATTGCTAGATTGTCTAGATTTTTCCTCCAGTCCTTTTCTGCGTACGGATGGGAGATTATGTGTTGTCATGTCCAATTTTTCTCCATTCCAGAGGCCCCACACCTATGTTGGACAGTGTGCAAGACCCCAGGGATCTTTCAAGGGGCTGGATCTGAATAACTGAGCCCTAGGTGACAAGGAAACGCGATATCTCTTTTAGTTTCTGGGGGGGCCTAATATGTTGTGCCACGTTCCATATTTGAAATACGTGAAAGAAGTTCCGTATTTGAGGTCCCCAAGTGATGGCCACTTCCTGCCTGCCTGATGACCCGTGTCAGTGCTTGGAGGGACTGTGGTGGGTACTCAGAAGGTGTGCCACCACTCCCCAGTTCTGAAACCAGGGCAGACGTTGCTAATCAGTCACAGCGTTCTTTTTTTCCTAAGTCCAGAAATGGCCTTAGGGCATTGGAATCCTTCTCGATATAATACCCTAGGCAGCCATTACTACTTATTCAGAATTAGCCTAAGAGATGAAAACCATATGTCATTTTCAGTCTCGGAAGACTTTCCCCTGCTGCCCCAGCCAGCAGACAAGGATGTACCCTGCAAGCGGATGTTTCTGGAGCGGTCAGTGGTCAGGCGGTTCTGTTGGCTCTGGCATGCAGAGGAGTGTGACGTCGACGCCCTCCGGCAGGTGGAGTGCACTCTCATCTGGGAGTTCGTCTCGCCGAGAGATGAATACTTGCACTCATCATAAACACGGGTGGGCCCCGAGAGCGAGGAAATTTGCCAAATGCCCGGGATACTAGGGAGGTACTGAGGGTCTTCGAGCAGGTGTTTGATTTGGCCCCTGTACTGTGGGAGAGCTGGAGTGTGGTTGGCTTCACGTCTCTCCTGCGTTTGTTCTGTCATGGTGTTTTTGTTTTCCTCCGTGCCAAGGTTGCGAGAGACCACAGTTCCCTGGAAAGAGTGGTCTTCCTGGGAGCGTCTGCTCCGAAGTTCCCGCGAAAGTCCTCTTGGACTGGGAGCGCTCCAGACCACCCCGACCCCCCACCCCGAACGTGACCTACTTGGCTCAGATCCGCCCCTCCCCCGCCCCGCACGAGGCTTTTCCACCTGAGAAGTTGTGCCCAGACCCCAGGCCGCATCTTTTGTGGCTCTGAGACGCGAGGACTCCGCACAGCCGCTTCCCCGCGGGCTCTGCCTCCACTTGGGCCGGCGCAGAAAGTGCTGAACAGTAACGGCCCCAGCCCCAGCGTGAAAAAGGAAACACATTGTGTTTACAGATACAGAATTTGGCATCTGAAACATGAAAGTACCTTTGGGTTGGGCGCCCCTGGGCAGGGCTGTTGGACAGCAGCCCCCCTGCTCTGAGTCCTGCGGCCAACTTGTTTCCTCTGCTCGAAGCCAGACCTCAGAGGTGGGCAGGCTGATCTCAGCCAACTCTTTATTCCCAGACCCAGCCCTGTCTCACTTCGTGGCTCAGACCCGGAGGGAATTCACGGTGAGAAAGTGCTCGGCCTTCCCAGCTGCCTCGAGGGAGGAAATTGCTTCTCACTCCAATCCACAGAAATCAGGCCTTCTTAGAGCCCCGTTGGCAGGCAGATTTGCCATCCCGATACGCATTCTGCGGGGGAAGGAGGGTCTGGGTGTTACCCCCTATTGTTTCCCACCATCTTTATTGTTGGGGCCAGGGTTTGACAGCTGGGTTTTTCGTTGTTCGTGGTTGGTTGGTTGGTTGGTCGGTTGGTTGGTTTTAAATCAAAGATCTCTGCGGAAGAATATGATCCAGTGAAAGTGAAAAGCAAGTATGGCTTTTTCTGATCCATAGGAGATCGTTCTAAAATCAAGATCGGAGAGCGCGGCCTTTTGTTTAATAACGTCGGCAGTACCAAGGTGGTGTCCGTTTTAGGGGTGTGGGTGAGAGC
Source organism: Mormoops blainvillei (assembly GCA_004026545.1). Lineage (NCBI taxonomy): Eukaryota > Metazoa > Chordata > Mammalia > Chiroptera > Mormoopidae > Mormoops > Mormoops blainvillei. The sequence goes on along the minus strand of PVJD01004631.1, from coordinate 55,969 downwards.
TCATGCCCAGCTTCAGGCTACCTGGGGTTAAATCCGGCTCCTCGGGCACCTTATTTGCTCTGGGTGTTCATTATTTTGTCATCTTGGGGGCCGTGCTCAAGGCCACGTTGGTATGTGATGCAGGATGGGGAGGGGAGGAGCCCTTGCACTTTTCTGTGGAGGGGCTCGGCAGAGGGAGGGTGAAGGGGGGACGCCCAGGGCCAAGTGCCCGTGCTCAGCCTTGGGCTTTTGTCAGCACCCATTTCCACAGCTGTCTCCCAGCCTCATACTCTGTGCTAAACACTTTCCAGGTTATCACCTCATTTAGTCTTCGTAACGGCCTGACGAGGTGGGATCTGTTATTATTCAGTAAGCTTAAGAGAAACTACCTTTAGAGAGAAGGGGTGGGAGGGAGAAAGAGGGGGAGAGAAGCATCGATGTGTGGTTGCCTCTTGTGCGGCCCCTACTGGGGAACCCGGCTCACAACCCGGGCATGGACCCTGACTGGGAATCGAACCAGTGACCCCTCGGTTCACAGGTTGGCACTCAATTCACTGAGCCACACCAGCCAGGGCATAGTCGGTAGATTTCTTTATTAAAGGATAACATACATACAGAAAAGCACACGAACCATAAGCAAACAGCAGACGGACATCTCACAATGTGACCACACCTGCATAACCAGCACCCACACCAAGAACATACGGGCACCCCAGAAGCTGCCCTGTTACCCCCCTTCCAGTCACCACGTTCCCTACCCACCATACAGTGGGTTTGACTGTTTTTGAACTTCATGTAAATTGAAGTTCAAAATATTCTGGCCGCTTTTGCTCAATAATCAAAAAATTTGTGGTATGTACCCATGGGTAGTCCTAGTTTTATCAGTTCTCATTGCTTTATGGCAATTTATGCATTTATTTGTTCTATTAATGGTGGACATTTGGGCTGTTTCCACATTTTAGCTGTTAAAAATAATGCTGCTGTGGCCATAGGTGTCCATGTCTTTTGACGCACACGTGGATGCATGTCTGCCGGGCGTGTATCTAGGGGTGGAATCACTGGGCCCTAGAGTAGCTGCCTGTTCAGCTGTAGTAGAAGGTGGTTATACGTTGGCTATACATTTTGTAGGAAGTTTTACTCACCATTTTACAGGTGAAGAAATAAGGTGCATGCAGGATTCTGTCGTAGCCTGCCCAAGGTCGCACAGTCACACGGCCGGCTAGCAAGCGGTGGAGTTGGATTAGAATCTAAGTGCTGTGAGTCTTGCTTTTTCTTCACTCTACCTGGTTGTCATTCGTCTTTAATCTGTACACACCCTGTCAAGGAAAACAGGTAACACCAAAGGTCAGAGGTGACTTGGGGGTGGGGGTTCATTTGCTTCTCTGGACCTCGTTCTTTTCTTTTCTAACGCGAGGGGTCGGGCCCTGAAAACCACCTTCAGCTGTGATATTCCGCGTTCCAGGGGAATGCACCGCCTTCCTGAGGACCTTCCCAAACTACGTTGCCCTCCCCCAACGCCCATCCCATCTTGACCAGAAGCAACTCTCAACTTGAATGATGTGTTTCCCATCTCCTCCCTTCCATTGAGGTTCCCTCAAAAGACTGCTTGGGCTCCGATTGGGGGACCTCACTTGACCTGCCCTCCAAGACTACTGGGAACGCCCCCACCTCTCCCTCGCCAGCTCTTCCATTCGGGCATCGGAAGACGTGAGATCTGTTCCTTCTTTGCCCTCTGGCGCGTTTAGCTGGATGAATGTTCACAAAGTCCATTCATCTGTGTAACCAGCTCCGTCATCAATAAATAATTCTCATAAGGCCCTGTTATGCCCTTCCCAACCATCCCCCCACCCTCACCCCCCACACACACTGTAACCACTGTATTGACTTCTAATGCCATAGATTTCATTTTGCTGGTCCTTGAACTTCATACCCATGAAATCACAGTGTATGTTCTCTTCAATACCTGGCTCCTTTTGCTCGGCATTGTCTCCTTGTAAAGAGCCTTAAACATAGCTTATCCTCATCCTTTTTAGTTTGGTAGAGGGTCTCTGCTTCATGGGGGGACGGCCCCCTGCTTGTTTCGTCCGCTGACCTTTCCTCGCGGTGAGCGCTTTCCTTGTGTGTTCTGTCCTGTCAGACGGTGAGCTTTTATCTTTATTGGGGATTTTGTGGAAATCCCACTGGTCTTCGTTCTGGAAATGCTTCGATTGAGTGATTTGGCCAGATAGCCTGCAGTTATCATTGGCTTGGGACTGATTTTTCCATTAATTAATTACCTTGGAAATTCCGCTGTCAAATGAGGAGTATCCATTTTGCCTCTAATCTCTAGCAGGCCTGTTTCATTTTCCCGCTGAAGCCCCTTTTCTTCCCTTCCCTCGGGAGTTTTGTCGTCACCTGAGGCTGATGGACAAAGACGCTTAGCCTCCCTTTCCACGGGGGTGCGTTCGGAAGGCCCAGGCTTTTGTGCCGCCTGGATTTACTGCTGCAGCCCCCTAACGCGCCTGCCTGCCTCTGCCCTTGTCCTCTGACCTCCCAGTCTGTTCTTCCCGGGAGTTCTCTCCGCTCAGCTAGCTGAACGGATGGCTTCCTCGGCGCCCTTCGTCTTTGGTCAGTTGTCATTTCTCAGTGCCGCCTGCCCCGGCAATCCTATGTAATAGCCTAAAACAGCTTCCTTATTTGTGCCTGTCTGTCTGTGTCTGCTCCTCCCCCTGCCACACGCACGCACGCACGCACACACACACACACAGAGTTGGTCACCCTTATCTTGCTCTATTTTCTATCCCCATAATATTTATTAGCTTCTAAATATTATTTAATTTTTAACAAAGATTTTATTTATTTATTTTCAGAGAGAGGAAGGGAGGGAGAAAGAGAGGGAGAGAAACATCAATGTGTGGTTGCCTCTCGCCTGCCCCCTACCAGGACCCTGGCCCGCAACCCAGGCATGTGTCCCGATGGGGGAATCGAATCTACAACCCTTTGGTTTGCAGGCCTGCACTCAATCCACTGAGCCACACCAGCCAGGGCACTATTTGATTTACTTATTATGTTTATTAACTGTCTTCCCATCCTCCCACTTGTTTTATTCTAACACTTGTTAGAATATATATATTTATGTGAACACAGATTCCTTGTCTGGTTTGGTCACAAGGGGCCTTGGCATGTTAGCAGGGCCTCGTTTCTAACTCCCGGCCTTGGAATAACCAAGGCCTCAGTGTGTGTCCGTGTGTGGGTACCAGAACCCAAGCCCATGGCCATTAAGGCCTATTTCCAGATCTAATAACGGGTACTTCTTTCCCCGTATCTCCCCCTCATGATCAGCATGGCCTCAGTGTTTAATACTTTGGCTTCAGATCCTTACTTCCTCTCACACCTGGGGATTTCCTTTTATTTCTTGTGAGATCTGCTATACATTAAATATTTTTAAAAATTACACCTCATCTAGTACTCTGAGATGTTTGCAGTAGGAGTTCTGCGTTAGCTCAGGTCAGTTTGTTGCCAGAACTCAAGCTGGGTGTTTAACCCTCCGTCTGTCGGGAATCGTGACATAGGGTGTGAAGGTAAAGATTTCCATTTTTTGTCATCAGATATTTAGCCAGTTATTCAGTGGAAGTTGCTGAAAAAAAATTATTCTCACTGATTTGAGATACCACACTTATTAAATGTGTCACTGTTGCATAAACTTGGATCTGTTTTCCGGATTTTCCACGTTGTTTCCCTGATCCGCCTGTTTTCCTGCCGTTTCCTATCGGGATAGTGCATTTCAAAACCTTGCGGGATCAGTAGTTACTCATTTATTCTTTTTCACTGGCTCTTTTTCAGTTATTCTCATTTGCTATTTTTATTTACGTATGCATGGGCTTTAGATGAATTTGTCAAGTTTCGATGCAAATGCCATTGGTAATTTGATGGCAGTATTGTTAACGTCGGTGATCCTTGATGATCTTAAACTTTTTGAATTGCAACAGTATCAATATAACCGTTGTACTTAATGATTAAATTATTTGAATGTCCTCATCAGGGTTGTTGGACTATCGAAAGGGTAGGATACAAGTCTGGATAAAATCACAAATTGTGTGTTTCTTTTTGGTCCTTCCAGATAAATTTTAAATTTTATTGAGGTATAATAGAAATTTGGTAAGTTGCACCTATTAAAATCAGTGTTACTTGGTAACTTTGACATGTGTGTACCTGTGACACCATCATCACACGAAAGACAAGGGGCATACCCATAAGCCTCCGGGACTTCCGAATGCTCCTCAGTCATTCCTTTCACACCTCTTGTCCCTTCTTACCGTTGTACTTCCTGTCATTTTATAGAAGTCTGCCTTTTCTAGATTTTTATATAAATGGAATCATATAGTGCATGTTCTTTTTTGTCTGGTTTCTTCCAGTTCGCATGAGTATTTTGAGACTCATCCATGATGTTATGTGCGTCAGTTGTCCACTGCTTTTTATTTCGCATAGTGTTCCATTGTATGGATATACCACGATTTATCCATTCACCTACAGATGGCCATTTAGGTTGTGTACAGTTTTGGGCTGTTACAGATAAAGCAGCTATGAACATTGCTGTACACCTTTTTGAATGGACACATGCTTTTCTCTCACTGGGGTAAGTACCTAGAAGAGGAATGACGGATGATATGGTAGATATGTGCTTATTAACTTTAAAAGAAGCTGCCAAACTGACTGAACTCAAGGGGTTTGTAGCTTGGGGTGTTGCACTCAAGAACCAGATGTGATATTGCAAGGTAACTTTATTTACTTGTAGGAAGTAAGGGAGAGGAGATTCACTCTAAAGTTCTGTATCCCCCAAAGAGAAACTTAGCGATGGCTTGTACCACTGTTTAGTCAATTACATATTGACTTCTTCTTTGCTGTTAGCTATCCTATACTTATCCTGTTGAGTTTCTCAAAACTCACCCTGTTTATAGGTACATCCGCAATATACTAACATCTAGCAGGAGTAACACTTACTAACAACACTTAGAGCTGCCCAGACCTGGAGATCCTCCCCCTCTCCTACAATTCCTCCCTCTCTCTGCCCGCCTCACCGAGATTTTTCATTCCTCACTCTTGAGGGTCATACCTTTGTAACTACTTCCTGCTGAACATGGATGGAGTATGTCTTTGAGGTAGAGGAGTGAACTCTGGCTACCTGACTTATGAAAGTCTTGCGGTCCCCTAGGTTCGGGGCTGCCAGAGAAGAGGAGTGCTTAAAGAGAGCTCTGCTCTAATGGAAGCTACACAGTGTAAGAGGCGAGGCAGAAGCAGTAACATCAAGGAGACCAAGACCCTCCCACCCATAAACTCACACTCTGATGGGGATCCAGTGAGCAAGGTGGACCAGAGTGATGGCCTCCCTGAGGACAAAGATGCCAGCAAGGGAGAGGAGGGGGGAAGGTGTTGTCATATTTGAATCTCTTACCGTATGATCCAGGACACCAAACCATGAGTTTTATTCAGGAGTCGCTTACTGACCGGCTAAGCCTACCCAGGACTTTGAAGGACAGGTAGGATCTGGGCAGGAAGTGACTCCCCAGAAAGGGTGAGCCCAGAGGGTGAAGCACAGCAACCATTAGGGGGAAGGGACACCAGCTGTGACAGTTCCATACAAGGTCCAGTTGGTGTCCCCTGGTTCCTCAAGCACAGTGATGCTTGTTGCCATGTGACTGAGTGAAAAGCTGGGCTTGGGGAAGGAGGACAGCTTGGGAGGAAGTCCTGACATGACCTCTGCATCCGCTCTCTTGGGATGATGCACCACAGAAACCCTACCCCCGTCCCGTGATGGCAGGAGGCACTCCCAGGGAATACACCCTTTACCAGGAGGAGGGTAAAGGGTTAGGACGAACACGAGAGGCCACACTGTTCAGGCCCCAGCGCAAGGCCCTCTGTGATCAGACATCCTGTTAGAACACCGTTCCCTGGTTAGCCAGCTACACAGCTGTAGCCCCGAGACTAAAGCCCTTCTGAAAATCAGGATAAAGGGAGAAAACACTCACAACCTTTTCAAAGTTTTTTTAAATTTAATTCTTTTTAATTTTTTATTGTCGACACTATTACAGATATCTCCCATTTCCCCCCTCCCTTGCCCTCTAAATTTTTTAATTGATTTTTAGGGGACGGGGAGAGGGAGAGGGAGACACACATACCGATTTCTTGACCCACTTACTTATGCTTTTCATTGGCTGATTCTTGTCTATGCCCTGCCCCTGGGGATCGAACCTACAACCTTGGTGTATCAGGATGATGCTCTAACCAAGTAAGCCACCTGGCCAGGGCTTGCTTGCTACCTCTTTGTCCAGCAGACTTACTGCCCAGTGGGTGCTGGGACGAGCCCTGAGATGAGTAGATCACCTGAGATCGAGATAAACCCACAGTTTCCATCTTTCACAGACTGCAGCCCCTTTGCCCCTTGTCCTCAGGTTGGAAACAGTAGGAGCTCCTGAAAGTGAAAATGGGACGCCGCTGCCGGCACAGGTTGTGATGGGACGGGGGAGAAAAGGAAGGAGAGCCAGTGGCGATGGCACAAGGGGCGGCCCGCAGGAGGCGACGCCCTGCCTCCCCCCTTTCCCAGCCATGCCGTTTCTCTTGCCGCAGAGACCACGCAGCACTCACTGCAGCGAGGGGTCAGGCTCCTCTCAACCCTCTGGCTTCTGGGCTGCTAGAGGAGATGGGCTGATAAGGCCTCCTCAAGGCTGGCCCCGCCCGCCCCAGACAGGTGGCACTGTGAGAGGCAGAGGACAGGCCCGGGATGCCTGGCGTACCAGTCATGGCTCCCATGACTCAAACGGCTAAGAGGAAGGTTGTGGGTGGTGTGGCCTCCCTACCCCGTCCCCCTTGCAGCTCACATGCAGCATGGCGGTATTCTCTCCGTAAACCTCCATGGTTGCCTCTGTTGTGACAAAGCACAGGGCTGCCCCACCCTACTGCTCCCCCAGCAGGGCAAGTGCCCGGTCCGTCCTTTCCGCTGCCAGTCTGCTGACTCCCAAAGACATAGGGGCCTGTGCCCAGGTTGAGTGGGGGACACTCCCCACGGAGGGGGGTGCAGCTTAGAAGCACCTCATCCAGCCTGTGGATACAGATGGCAAGCTCTCTCACCTTGACTTGTTACTAGAACATCTCTTTATATCCGCGAGACTCTTTGAAGAGACGTGATGTGTAATTTTTTTATCCTCTGCAGGGGTGTCCAGCCCGTGACCCATAGGCTGCATGCGGCCCAGAGTGGCTATGAATATGGCCCAACAGAAAATTGTGGCTTTACTTAAAACGTTATGAGGTTTTTTTGTGTGATTACATGTCGCAGTGTTTTTAATGTGTGACCCAGAGACACCAGTGGACCCTCCTGCTTTAGAGGAAGGGAAGCAGTGGGAGTCTTATTCAGACAATTCATTGATGAAACTGGTGATTCTTTCTAGATAACCTCAAGCATGTATCTTTACATTGTTTGCCATAGACTGGCCCCCAATTTCCACAGCCAAACCTTTGTGGCTCAGTCTTGCTTGTAAGGGATCCTCTCTTCTATCCCAGATCACCTCCACTGGAAACCACGAGCTCTCTCGCGTGTCCTCAGTGAAGGGGAGTGGCCTGTCTGATGGGTACCTCACTGTCGTTCAGGAAGCCGCTGGGATGCCATTTCCATTTCGTAGCATGAGCCCCACCCTGGCTGTGGGTGCTCCAGAGAGTACACTCCTTGGATGGAAGCAGGCGTGAGCAAGCTTATGTGTAACAAAATAATTCTGCATGATCTCAAGGGAACTACTGAAGCCTGAGGAAGCAAAGGAGCAATGCTTGGAGAACAGCGCCTTCCAAATCCACAGTAGGCCCCCAACCTGGAACGACACTGCCTTGGACAAGATAGGCAGGTTCCTACCATGGGCCCATTTGTTACATTAATTTAAATAAGGCCTTAATTCCTTTAAGTCAAATAGACCCAGTTCTGGAGAATGCACCCCCAGGGCCTGCATTCAGGGATAGAATTTGAGTTTCCCATAGCCCGCATATTTACATATAAGACAAGGCAAACCCAAATGTACTCACAAAGAACCAAATCCCACTCCTGTGGGACAGCCAGCCAGACCAGAGATCGTCACCCCAGGATGTCTTGCATGGTCCCGCAGGCATTCCTCAACCCTTCAGAGTTAGCACTAGGTCAGGCCCTGAATCTGGCGTCCCAAGCATGCACCAGAACTGAAACAGCTTTTCTGACAGCTCTGTACCCCAAATGGAAATAGAAACACTAGTGAAAGTGACCAGAGGGGCCGTCTACCTCCCTTCCGAAATGCTGAAGGAAACAGGCTCAGTTGGCGGCTCTGCTCGCTGTGGAGGCAGGGCAGGCAGCTGTTCCCCGGTGCGGAGGACCGAGCGGCAGCCTCCTCCAGACAGACTTCTGTCCAGCGGAAAAATGGACGAGTAAGCCGTGGACGAGCTGCCACTGCCAGCTGCTTCTCAGCCAAGGGTCTACACCAGCCTGAGAGTCCTTTTAGGAGAGTCCCAAATCTTGAGCCCTCAAATTTGTTCATGAACTCGAGGGGTTCTCTCTTCAAGAAGGACAGGTGGTTGTAGCAAGGTAGTTTTATTTACTTGCAGTAAGTAAAGGAGACGGGATTCACATCCAAAGATCTGTCTCCCTGAAGGGAAGCCTAGCCATTGCTTATATTTAAATTTATATTTAGCCAATTACACCTTGATTTCTTCTTTGCCTGTTAGCTGTACACCCACCCTGTCGAGTTCCTGTCAACTCATCCTGTTTATGGGTGCATCTGCAAAATACTGTGCTACATTTGAACTTCCAGCAAGAATAACTTTTAGTAATAACGTTTAGAACTGCCTAGACCTTGTTACCCTTGTCTGTTCTAACAAAACTGTTTTCCAAATTGGTTGAACTACTTTACATTTATACCAGTAGTATATGAGAATTCCGGTTTCTCCAATCCCAGTTCCTCATGAGCATTTGATGTGGTCAGTCTGTTTTAGTTTAATCCATCCCAATAGCTATACAGCAGACAGCTTTACAATTTTAAGTGTTACAATGCAGAAGCATCAAACATTTCCACTTATTTATGTCTTTATGTTCTTCTGTAGAGTATATAATTTCTTTGTATCAGCCTCACACTTAAATCTATTTCTGTGTTTTAAAATGTTTTTACTGTTATGAGAGGGTTTTTTTCCTTCTCACTTTATTTTCTAATGGAGTATCGAAGACATGTGGGGAAGCTGTTGGTATTTATGTATTTTGTAACCTGCAACTTTACTGAACTCTTTAAATTAGTTCAGGTAGTGTTTCAGTTAATTCCCTTCTCTTGGACTTTTTCTGTGTTCAGCTGTAATCCACAAATCATGAATATTTTAGTTCTTTTCTAATACCTGCATTTCTTATTTTTCTTGTCGTATTGCATTGGCTAGAACTTTGAAGTATATACAGTATATACTTCAGCATATACAGTACAGTATATAGTAATGATAAGATCAACCCTTGGGTTGATCCTGACTTGAGTGGGAATGTTGTAGAGTCTCATCACTAAGTATGTTGGTTGCTACTGGTTTCGGATAAATAACCCTCATTATTCTCAGTGGAGTGACCTCTAGTCCTGGTTTAGTGGGAGGCTTGCTCCTTTTTGTTACTGTTTTAAATCAAGAATATGTGGAATGTTGATCCTTTGGATAGCGTTCACAATGATCATACAGTATCTCTGCTTCGATTATTAATGTAATGAATTACATTAATTGATTTCCTAAATTCTTTAACAGCTTTATTGAAATATAACTCACATAACACATACCTCACCCACTTAAAAGGTGCAGTTCAGTGGTTTTTCTTATGCTGAGAATGGTACAACCCTCACTAAAATTAATCTCAGAACATTCTCCTCATCTCCAGAAGAAACCCTGTGCTTGTCTGCAGTCGCTTTCCGTTTTGTCCCCACACCAGCACTCAGGCTGTAGGCAGCCCCTCGTCTATCTCTGATCTCCATGAGTTTACCTATTAGGGATGTTTCCTAAAAGAGAATCATATAATACATGGTCTTTCGTGACTGACTTCTTTCAATTAGTTTAATGTTTTCGTGATTCAATCCATGTTTTAGCATGTGTAGTATTTCATTATTTGTATGACTGAAGAATACTCCGATGTGCGAATATGCCACATTTTATTTATTTATTCATCGGTTGGTGGACATTTGGGTTGTTTGTACTTTTTGGCTATTATGAATAACGCTCATACGAACATTGATGTACAGGTTTTTCTCTGGGTATGTGTTTATATTTCTCTTGGATTTATACTTGGGAGTGGAATTACTGGTTCATATGGCAACTCTGTTTAGCCTTTGGAAGAACTACCGGGCTGTTTTCCAAGGCAGCTGCACCATTTTACACCCCCGTTAGCAAAATATGAGGGTCCCAGTTTCTCCACACCCTCATCAGTACTTATTCTCCGTCTCTTTTTATTGTGGCCTTCCTGGCGGGTGTGAAGTGATAGCTCATTGTGGGCTTGTGACTTTCTGAGTTTGAACTGTCCTAGCATTCTTGGAATATGGTCGATTTGGTGATATATTATTCTTTGCTAATACACATTTTTGATTTTTATGTCTATTCAAAAGTGAGATTTGTCTGAGATTTTTTTAAAAAGGGACTTTATTTATTTTTAGAGAGAGAAGAAGAGTGGGAGAGGAACGTGGATGTGTAAGAGAAACATAGCTTGGCTGCCTCTCACAGGCCCCCAACCAGGGATCCGACCCACATGCCACCTAGGCACGTGCTCTGACTGGGAACCGAACTGGCGAGATTTTGGTTTCTGAGACAAATGCCCAAACTACTGAGCCACACCAGCCAGGGCCGAGTTTGTGTGTTTGTTTGTTTGTTTGTTTGTTTTTGCCTTTAATAACCCAGGGCTATTCTAATATTATGAAATGAAGGGAGAAGTTTCCATTCTTTTCTATGCTCTGGAATAATTGAAGTAGCACGAGAAATAGCTGTTCCTTGAAGATTTGTTAGAATTAGCCCATCTGGGCCGTGTGCCATTTTTGGAAGTAGTTATTTGATAACCATTTCAATTTCTTGCATGCTTGTATGTTTATTCAGGAATTTTTCAACTGCTTTTTGAGTCAAATCTGGTCATTTCTTTTCCAAGGAAATAATCATTTGCCCAGATTTTCACTTTTTTTTTAAAGCATAGTTGTATCTAGTAATCACTAGAGATATTTTTAAAAATTACCATATGTGGCTCTATCACCTTTCTAATTTCTGTCAGTGACTGTATTTATTTTCACTCCCTCTTCGCTAGGGTTTGTTTGTTTTCTTGACATTTTTGAAAGTGATCATAACATCGCCTGATAACATCTATCGACCACTCACTCTGTGCCAGGCCACTCTGTGCTCCGAACACTCAGGACTTTGTTTGTGTAATCTGATTTTTAAAACCTTTACAACTCTGCCAGTTAAGTTATTATTCCCATTTTACAGGTAGTTGAGAAATGTAGCGATGTTACTTGCCTGATGTCACACAGCCGCAAAGCCCGGAGCTGTAGTTCGAATAAGACCTTTCTGCTCTCGGAGCTGGGGATCTTATCTACTGTGTTAGGCCTCCGCTTATTCTTGAGTGTTTTATTGCTTTCAATTTTCTAATTTATGTTTGATGTTTCTTAGTTTCTTATTTAGTCTTTTGTGGTCCTCCTAATAGTTTTAGTTGAATGCTAAGTTCAAATAATATCGTTGTTTTCTTATTCTTGTTGAGCAGGAGAGCCAGCTAAGGCGATGACCTTTCTTTCCTAGAGTTGCTCTGACCTCTTCGCATCAGTTTTGACCTTCTCTTGTCATTGCTGTTTTTCGATGATGGCATCAGTAGTAGTTTGGATCTCCTTTCTGCTCCTGGAGTTATTTATGAATTGGGGTTTCGTTTCCAGGAGACGAGGTCCTCAGAATAGTCAGTACCTATTTTGTTATTAACTCTCAGTTTTATTTGATTGCCGCTGGTGCGTGTCTAAAAAAAGTCTTCTGCGCGTAAGATCATTTTCTTGATTTTCTATGGGAACTGATAGAGAACCCTGTTTTTAGGGAACAGACTTCAGTATATTTATTAAATCAGTCTTATTGATTACATTCTTCAGGTACTTTGCCTTCTCATTTTCAGTTTTGCCTACTTGGAGCAAAAACACAATGTTATTGAGGGACTGTCACATATCACTCTCAGTATTGTTTAAAAAAGATTTTATGGATTTATTTTTAGAGAGAGGGGAAGGGAGTGAGAAAGAGAGGGAGGGAAACATTGATAGGTTGCCTCTTGTACGTACCCTGACCAGGGACCAAACCCACAACCCAGGCATGGGCCCTGACCAGGAGTTGAACCAGTGACCTTTTGCTTTGTGGGACAAAGCTCCAACCAACTGAGCCACACTGGTCAGGGCTCACTCTTAGTATTTAACAAGTTAAGTGACCAGGCCATCCAACCTTTACAAAATTAAGAAGTGTGCAAAAGCATATAATGCAAATGAACACCAAGTAAAAGCGGGGGTCACTAAAGAGTACCTGAAGTGTAGGGTTCAGCGCCCCGTGCATCAAATAGGACAGAGCTGCGTTGTTTTACACAGATAAGAGAAAAAGTACACCGTGTCCTCAGCCTGAATGGACATCCCCTGGCCTCGGTCTGCTCCTTGTTGAAGGGCAGGGCGGGGGGGAGTTGGATGGGTGATTTCTCAGCCCCTTCAAGCGCTCTTCCATGGTGATGATTTTGGGGTTCCCTACCGAGCGGTGCCAGGGAGGGAATAAACCGGGAATGAGGGTTAGAAGCAAAGCAAAGGTCAGGATGACTCCTGGCTGAAACTGGAGCAGTTTGAGCTGACAGCTGGGGCCGCGATGATTGTTTTGGCTCATCGCTGTCCTCACACGAGCATCTGCCTCATTGCCTTTTGGCTAGCAAAGCAGATTTGCTGAAATAGAAGCCAGGCTGCAAGGACAAGATGGTGAGGCCACAAGAGCTCACTGATATGGGGGTGCCACCTCCTGTGATGAAATTTGACCCCCAATGGCTTCATTTGGCCCTGGAATATGCCGCCCCCACCCCCGAGGAGCCCTCGGCTCTCCGAAAGAGCATTTCCATAGGTGGCTTCCGATGGGAGCAGGTAGGTTTTACCCAGCTCCATGCCTGCCTCTGTTTCTCCCCATTCTCCTGCCAGGAGTGACTAATTTATGGAAGGAAGAAGGGATGCTAAAGAGAGGCACGTGTTTCACAGGATACCAGAACCATACTGGAAAATAATGAGCTAGGTTTCTAATTTAAGAAGTTAAAAAAAATTCACAGAATAACCCAGAAAACGGGGGAGGGGTAGATAAAAATAAAAGCAGAAGCCACCGAAGTGGAAAACAAGTATTCAAGAGTGGGTCAACCAAAGCCAAAAGCTGGCTGTTTGGAAAGACTAATAAAGTAAACCAACATCTGGAAAGACTAATAAAATAAGCTAATATCTAGAAAGATTGGTCAAGAACAAGAAGAGAGTTCACAAATAAACCACATTAGGAATGAAAAAGAGACATAACTAGAGATCTGACAGAGTCTTAAAAAAGTTAGACTGTGAGCGGCTTTATGCTGATAAATTTTAAACCCCTGGAGTTATTTCTCATAGAGCTCTCCATAGGTGATCCACATCAAAACCTTCTGTGGGACGAAATAAAAAACCCAGGTGACTTGGACATCATCACATTTTAAAATTTGTGCCTCAAAGGACACTGTCAAGGAAATGAGCCAACAATCCACGGAATGGGAAAATTTTTAAACATTGCATGTCCGGTAAGGGTCCAGAATATGTATTATAATAGTATAAAGAAATCTTATAACACAACAAAAAGACAACCCAATTTAAAAACAGTCGAAGGACTTAATAGACATGTCTCCAAAGAACATGTACAAGTGGCCGATAAGCATACGAAAGATTGTCAACCTCGTTGGCCACCCGAGAAATTTAAATTAATACCATAATGAGATATCCCTTCACACTCACTAGGACAGGTGATAATCACAAAGACAGGTAATAACAAATGTTGAAAGAAGGTGGAGGGATTGGAGCCTTTATGCACACGCTGCTGGTGGGAATGTAAAGCGATGCAGCCGTTTTAGAAAATAGTTGCTCACAAAGTTAAATAGTTTCAATATGACTCAACAGTTCTCTTCCTAGTGTGCACACAAGAGAAGTGAAAACAGATATGCACACGGAAACCTGCACACAGATGTCCATATCAGCCTTGTTTTTAATAGCCAAAAAGTGGAAACGACCCAACTAGTGAACGAATCAGTGAGGTTTGGTATATATACACAGTGGAATATTATTCTGTCATGTAAAAGGATGGAGCACTGACACATGTTTAAATAGGAATGTACCTTGGAAACTTGGTGATAATTGAAAGCCAGTCACAGAAGACCTCACACCGTATGACTCTACTCATGTGACATGTCCAGAATGGATAAATCCATACAGGAAGCAGACTAGTGGTTGCCAGAGACTGAAGGAGGGACAAACGGGGAGTGACTGTTTAATGGGTATAGATTATCTTTTTGAGATGATGAAAATGTTCTGGAATTATGTAGGTGGACAATCATGTGAATATACTAACAACCATGGAATTGTACACTTGTAAAGGGTAAATTATAGGGTATATGAGTTATAACTTAGGGAAAAAAACCTCATGGGGAGTGGGAAATACTTATTAAAATGTGTATTTCTGAGCCTTCCCCTAGCTTAACGAGGCCACATCTTTGGGGGTGGGGCCTAGAAATCTATACGTTGGTGAATGCTTTAGATGAAACCAGTGCACAGGGAGATCTAAGAATCGCTGCCCACTTTTCCTGTTAGTAGAGTTCCAATAGTTAATGTAGAAAGAATGATGGAAATAAAATGTCACTGTGCGAGTGAAGAAACCAGTTCCAGTAACAGTTGTAGAGAATCTGAATGTCTGCTCAAGTTAGTAGATGAAATATGATGAGAAATAGAAAACTTACGGTCACAATTTCAAAAGGAAACATAGTAACGTTACAGCCAAGAAACTGGGCCGATGTCACCTTAACTAAGCGGTCCAAATTAACAATGACCAGTGGCATATACTGACACCAGGTGCCACCTGATAGGATGCACTGAGGAGGACACCAGTCGCTTCTGTGAGATCTTGCCAAAAATGCATACCCTGAGTGTATTACTGAAGAAACAATACATAATCCTAAATGAGAGACATTCTACAAACTGGCTAGTACTCTTCAAGAGTATCGAGGTCGCCCTGACTGGTGTAGCTCAGTGGACTAGGCCTTGTTCTGCAAACCAAAAGGTCTCCGGTTCGATTCCCAGTCAGGGCACATGACTGGGTTGCGGGCCAGGTGTCTGGGCAGGGGCGTGCAAGAGGCAACCGATCGATGTTTCTCACCCTCTCTTTCTCCCTCCCTTCCTCTCTTTCTAAAAATGAATAAAATCCTAAAAAAAAAAAGTACCAAGGTCATTAAAGACAGAGTGAGAGACTGTCTCAGACTGGAGGAGTCCAAGGGGACATGAAACCTAAATTCAGTGTCTGATTCTGGATTGGAGCCATCCTGGACCAAAAAAAAGGACATCAGTGAGATAGTTGGCAAACTGTGTGTAAGGGCTGTAGATTTCAGTTTCTTGGATGTGATCGTGGCGGGACGAGTATGTTCGATATAAACGCTTGGGGAAGCTGGGTGGAAGGTATACAGGAGTCCTTTGCACCATTTTGCAACTTTCTTACGAGTGTAAGATTACTTCAAATTGAAAAACAGAAAAGAAACCACTGTCCTAGAGCATCGTGGTGCCCAGCTTGCACACCACTGGTGTCGTAGAGAGAACGGGCTTTGGGATCAGACAAGCCCCTGTGGGACACATAGCCCCATCAGCTCCCAGCTCGACCGTGAGCCTCTGAGCCTCAGGTACTCGCCTGTGAAATGGAGCCAGTCACGTCTGTATCCAAGGATTGTTGGATGGTTGAACTGAAACGATGTGTGTAAAATGCTAAGTGTCTGCGTGTATCAGGTGCTCAGGAAATGCCAACCCTCCCCAGCGGCTCATGCACTCAGAGTTATTCTCCCGCCTCGGCAGCCTCAGGTCCCTTGGAGGAAGAGAGTCGGCCCTCTGGGCTGGGCTGTTTTGGCCTGGCGAGGGGCCATCTAAGCTTCCTGGCCTGGCAGCTGAGCCAAGGTGCATCATGGGAGAGGGGGATTTGACCGAGGGTGCGATGGGACAAGCAGCCTGGCCTGGGAGCTTTCTCACAGGCTTTCCTTGGCAGGCTGCTTACAGTTACACCAACTTCAAACAAAAAGAGTTTTCAGACACAAAGAAAGGCTCAACCTGGCCAGTGCCAGGCCTGGCTTGGCAGTTGCATTCAGAAATCCTGAGTTCTCGGGGCTCACAGACAGGCCAGACCATCCTGGAAGTGCTCCTGCCCCCACTCCGGGAATGCCAAGAACCTGCAGTAGAGCTCTGTTCCGCGCCTGCTCCGACCGTTGACCCCGGGTCCAAATTAATTAGAGTTAAACATGAGCCAGCCCCCCCACGGCGTTCATTCTGCTGACAGCCGAGCCTGGGCGGCAGGCCCAGAGGTGGTGGTCCCCCCACCTGCCTTCGCTTTTAGCTCCTCCCCACTTTGCAGCACGTGGGCGTGCGTGCCGCGGTGGTTTTCTTCACCGATTATTTTATTTTACTTATTTCTTTTTCCAGTTTTTTTGAGAAATAGTCGACAATCTCTGTACAAGGTTTACAGTGTATTTACAGCAAGATGGTTTGATTTACGTAGAGTATTGTGAAATAATTACCACGGTAGGTTTAGTTAATACCGTCCATCATCTTATACAGATACAATGAAAAGAAAAGAAAAACGTTCTCCTTGTGCTGAGAACTCTTAGGGCTCTCCTCTCTGAACAACTTTCCTGTATATCAGCGATATAGCAGTGAGCTACAGTCATTACATTGTACATTAAATCCGTAGTACTTTCTTTTCCCCCCAAAAATCATTTCTTTCTTTCTTTTTAGAGAAGGAGGAAGGGAGGGAGGAGGAGAGGCAGAGGAACGTCAATCAGTTGCCTCTCGAACGCCGCCAACCGGATACCTGGCTCGCAACCTAGGGATGTACCCCGACTGGGAATCAAACCAGTGACCTTTATGTTTGTAGGACGACACCCAACCCCCGCCGCCCTTAGCCACACCAGTCAGGGCCTAGTACTTACCTTTTAACTTGGCAGCTTGTACCTTTGTATCATCTTTTTAAAAAAAGAACCAAGCAGTAGTGTTAGCTTCCCATTGGTCCAGATACTTGGGGTAGTTTTTCAGTCGTGTTTTTACTTAGACCCCCTCCATGTCCTATTACTTGGGACCCCCACGTGACAAAAGGGACCCAAGAGGGTGATCCAGAGTTAAAGGCACAGCTCTAGAATATTGGAATGACCCAGTGCCCTTTAAATGCCCTTTCCCAGTGATGGGGCAATTCCACATCTCAGTGCCCACCCCAGAGAAACACACACGTGCGCACGAAGGCATGTGCAAAGGTGTTTGTCCCAGATTTATACAGATCTACATCGATCTTTCTTTGTTACCTTTATGATTGATTGTGTCTATATTACACACGCACACACAGGCCACCCCCCACCCCCCCCCCAGAGGACACAGCCTGAATATCTAACAGGAAGGGAATGCCTGAATACACTGGGGTGTTCACACCATAGAATCTAGTGCTGCAGGTAAAGTCCTAAGTCTGTAGGGACAGGACTTCATGATACACACAGTACGATACCACAAAACCACGCCTCGTTTGTCACGGAGGCCCAGCGCTGCCCTGAGCAGCGGGGCTTCGTCCTCCCCGTGTCGCCGCCCTGTCCCAGCTCCGACACCAGCGAGCACTCACCTGTCTGCCTGGGCTAGCAATAGTGTTGATTTCAGGAAACTTGTGACTTCATGGAGTTTGTTGTTCTATGTGGGTTATTAACTCAATTCGTTAAATTCATGCAGAACCAAGCCCAGAGTTGACTCTTTCTCAGTGCTGAACTGGACCATGTAATTGGCAAACTACAGCTTGTGGGCCAAAGTCTGCCTGTGGCCTGTGTTGTAAATAAACTCCTATTGGAACGCAGCCACACCCATTTGTTTCTGGATCGTCTGTGGCTGCGTTCCCTACAACAGCAGAGTCGAGTAGCTGCTAGAGACCCTGTGGCCTGCAAAGCCTAAAAGAGTTATTAGCTGGCCTTTTACTGAAAGAGTTTGCTGAACCTTGTCCTAAACCCTTCTCCCGGACCAGCCTCATTTCTTCTGATACCTGGGGGGTAGTGAAAGGCATTGGCCCTTCCTGCTGTGGCTGCGGCGTGACTCAGTGGGGTTTGGAAGAGCTGTGGGTAAAAACCTGGACGAAGGGTTACTTTATTATGAATTAATCATTCGGAGAGTCGCTGCATCCCCCTTGCCCCTCCAGCGCTAAGTCCTGCAGCACCATCCTGTTGAATGGAGGGTCTCTGTGGGGGCATTAGCTGTAGAACTTCTGAAATGCTTTGTTTTCTAACCGCCAGCACCCCCCCACCGCCCCCCTCAGCCACCAGCAGACTGGACAGGCCCCTGGCTGTCACCTTTGTGTCCTCAGGGCCTAGCAGAATGCTGGCACATCGCAGGTGCTTAATAAAGATACAGTGGATAAATGCATCCGTGAAAAGTATTTTTTAAAAATAGTGTCATCTCCAGTCTTTTCTTGCCCTCGGGCTGGCTTGCTTCGAGTGTATCCACCAGAAATTAAAGAAAACCATTCACCTTAATAAAATGACTGGCTGTACGGATGTCGGGCAAATGGCTGCCGGGTCTAGCGCTTCATGGGTGAAAAGGGAGTGTTCGCCTCCCTCCCCGGGGCTGGTGAAGGTGGACGCAGAGCCGCCCGTCTTGCCACAAATGACTTGGCTCCACCAGGTCCGTGGACCCACATACCCGTCGTGCTTGTCACGGCTGCTGAGATGTTTTCCCAGGGACTGGGTGGCCACCCTTTCGCTTTGGCGGGGACCCCCTGATGGATGCCTGACATCGGGGTTTGGGGCCGAATTTAGGAAATGTGAGGCTGCCACGAGAAGGGAGAATCCGACCCCCCGGGAACGGAGGGCAACACGGGAACGTGATTTTCTCTCCCCGAGAATGTAACAACTGGGCTGGCATTTCCAGAAGTGTTTCTGTCTGATTCACCAGCTAATTTCAGCACCAGGGCGATTATCTAGAGCAGTGTGCCACACAAGTGACGTCCCTGAGAAGCTGAAATGGGAACTTCAGGAAGGACCACTTATTCAAGGCCTGTCTTCCGTGTGGGAGCAGAGCCGCCCTGCCCGGGTTTGTCCCTGACCGGGGTTTTGTCCCACCTACCTCACTG
>PVJD01004631.1:0-36513 GCA_004026545.1 Mormoops blainvillei | reverse complement strand
TAACTAAAAGTAGAGGGCAGGTTGAGCTTGGCCAGCGAGGAGGGAGATTATGCCAAGTGGCGGGGCGTTGGGCCCCCCCACCCCCCGACTCCGTGCATCTCGCCGGGCCCGCAGTCCGTCCATCAGCCCCCAGCGGGGCTGTGCAACGCGAACTTTGGGGTGCTAATGGCCCTTTAGGGGTGCTAAATGGGGCATTTCTGTCGCAACAAAGGCGCAAAATGAGGGGAGGAAGGAATTTTAGTTTTGAAGTTTCCTTAGGGGAGGACCGAACAATGGTGTTTTAAATGGACAGTGTAAAAGCTTCATCTGTGTTATGAGAAAGAAGAATGAGGTGCACACGGCTCTCTTGGCAGCATCGCGGTTGGGTTAAACGGGCACCAAAGTGGATCAGCGGCGGCTGGACAGGAGTTTGCTGGGTTTCCCGGAGCCCACCCTGGGCAGAGGGCAGCAGGTTCACTTGAGGACTGCTGGGTGGGTGCCTGTGTGGTGTGATGCACGTCTGCCTGCCTCACTGCGTTCATTTAAGCACTCACTCATCCCTGCGCTCATTTACTCTGTCCGCTCATTCGCTTACTCACTTTCTCATTCATCCGCTCAGTGATCCGCTCATCCCACCAGCAACCGGGTACTGGACACCCACCGTGTCCAGGCCGAGTTCTGAATGCTGCAAACACCGTGGTGGACAAGCAGGGTCTCTTCTCCCGAAGCCGATGCTCTTTCCTGGAGGCAGACATTAGATGGGTAAACGGTGGGAGAGAAGAGCAGGAGGTGTCTGGAGGGCCGTGACAGATGAGGCAGGGGAGGCCTCTCTGATGAGGTGCATTTGGGCTGAGACCTGGATGAGGAGACGGAGCCAGCCATGCAGAGAGGTCAGAGATACGGCCATTCCCCATCGAGAACAAGTGCCGAAGTCCTGACTCCTGACGCGGGAAGGAGCTCGTCATGTTTGAGGAGCAGAGAAAGGGCCCGTGGGAAGGAAGGTGGGGAGGTGGGAGAGGCGGTAGAGAGGAAGGCAGGAGGGCTGCGCCCGGCACGGGGTTTTGTGGGCTCGGTAAAGAGGTTAAACTTTATTCGGAGGACCATGCAGGGAGGCCGGCGGCCCGTCTGGCTGCTGGTGGGTAATGCAGAGAAGGGCCCTGGACTGGACATCTGAGATCCAGGGGCTGCCCTCTGGCCTGAGGCGGAGATCGTGGGGTGGTGAGTGGTGGCCGGGGGCAGTTTGGGGCAGAGGACGAGCAAGCACTAGTACTGTCGTGGGGCCCTACTCATTAGCCCAGGTCGTGGGTACTGTGGCCGTGGCCTGGGAGTGCTATACTCGGCCAGGCGAGAGCTTTCCCCAGTGTGCCCAGGCTCTGCTCAGAGTCCAGACATAGAATTTCCACCCCATGCGATGAGGGGAAGGGAGCGGCGGCAGGAAGCCCAGAGCCCCCAAGGGAAACTTACAAGGAGCAGTTATCAAGCACTGACTGAGGGGACCCTTTTGCTGAAGGTGAAAGGTCGGGTGATCACACCGGCAGCGGCCAGCCCACAGCCCTGTCCCTTTCCTCTGGCTGCATTCGTACCTCAGCCATGTCTCCATCAGACATCCCCCACTCCCCCGCACCCCCTGACTCCCCGCCCTACGGTACAACCCCAGGGACCAGTAGAGAGGGGCTCAGTGCACGTCCTGGGGCCTCGGAGTGTAACTTGGACAATTCTCCTCGGTGTCCGGGCACGGGGCGCCAGGGAGAAATGAACGGATCAGCAGCCTGAGATGTTGGGGGGGCTTCTCCTCCTGGCCCGGACTGCTGTTAACGAGTGAGCCGGGTGAGCTGAGAGTGCCCCGAGACACTCTCTGAGGCCAGCGAGGACACGCTAACCCTCTGGGCCACAGGTGACATCAGGAGCATGTGCTCCGTGCAGGTGAACAGGCCACCGGCCGGCCGCAGGACGGCAGGTGTTGGAATCCAGGAGAGGGGACAGCTGAGCCTGGGTTGGTGGCCTCAGGGGTGGGAAGGAAGGGGGTCCGCCTTCTGAAGGAAGACATCGTAAGATGTGGGGCTGGTCCAGGATGAAGGATGGAGACAAACTGGAGAGCCAACCCAGGGAACAGGCTGTGCATGGGTGCTTGCTGCGCGTCCCACCCTCTGTGACAGCGTCGGGCATGTCTTCTTACCCCACCCGCCCCCCGCTTTTCCGATGCTTTTCATCCTCAACATTTTCTTCATACAAAGTCTTACATGGAAACTCAGTGGGGAAAACAGGCGAAAGTTGTGTTACTCGGGCTGAAGGAGGTGTTGGTGAGGGGGGCGGCTGAAGCGCCTCACTCTGTCGTCCCCTCAAAGGGCCAAAGGGCCCCGGGGGAAATGGTCTATAAAGAGAGGCCTGGAACCAAACTGTACAACCTTTTATTTTTGACCTCGCTGAATTTACTACGTAAACAACAAGCAATCAGGTATGTTGGCTGAAATAATTTCATCACTTTTTTTATATCCTCACCCAAGGACATTTTTTTCAGTGCTTTTGGGGAGAGAGGAAACATCTGTTGGTTGCCTCCCATACGCACCCTGACCGGGGATCGAACCCACAACCCAGGCAATTTGCCCTGACCAGGAATCGAACTCATGACCTTTTGGTTACGGGATGATGCTCCAACCAACTGAGCCACACCAGCCAGCGCAAAGTAATTTCATCACTTAATCCCCAGTTTGCTGTGTGACTGGTTGGTGGCACACAGATCTGGGTGTCCCCGAGTCTGATTCCCAGTGTCTTCTCTGCTTTTGCTGTTCTTGCTGGTCTGCTTTCCAGGGACAGTAGTCTGACCTGTCCACCTCCCGCTTGGTGACCCCTTCTCACTCTGCTCACTGCACCTTCATCTCCCTGTTTTCATGGATTTCTCAGGTATTTTCCAGTCCATAATACTTTGACGGCTGTTTTTCCTTGTTCCTGTAATTCATCTGCTGATGGCAGTTTACAAAACATCTCTGTGAAGACATCGGGTGGGAAGGCGATGTCGTTGACCCCCAGAGCAGGCTCGTTGACGTCCAGCCAACATCAGGCCTGAGAGACCCCATGTAAGAACATTTTCCTGAAAATTATACATGGCCCCTTTAAGTGCAACACTTTTTATATCTTATTCATTTTGAATAACGACCTTTCTGAAAGGCATTTTATACTTCTGTGCCTTAAACAGGACGTCCTAAATGTAACCTAGCTCTTCCTAAATGACTCAGGTCAGCCGTATGAAGCTCGTCAGGCATCACATTATGGGGAACGCGGAGTTTACAGGAGCGTGCAGGACTCTAGGTCCCGGCTGTAAGTGGCTCCAGACGGCCGACCAAGTCTTTTTGTTTTTTTCTTTTTTTAATCCTCACCTGAGGATATTTATTTTTTACAATGATTTTAGAGAAGGGAGGGGGAGGGAGAGAGAGGTAGACATTGATCACTTGCCTCCCGCATGCACCCAGACCTGGAATCGACCCCGAAACCTTTTGGTGTACCGGACAGCGCTCCAACCAGCCGAGCCACCTGGCTAGGACAACGAACCAGGTCTTAACAATTAGCATCGTATATTAAAGGTCTCACTTTTTCTGTCCATAAAATGGGGATAATTATACCTGTTTCATAGGATTTTGGTGAGGGTCAGGGCCTACAAAGGATATTTGACCTATGGTAGGCACTAAAAAAAGTAGCTTTAAGGGAAGAAGGAAATCTTGCAATAGACGCTAAGGAGGCTAGATGGCTTCCGTTGTGAGCCCTTTTACTGTGTTTGGCCTGAGTTTGTTAATTTTGAGACCCAGATCTCAGCAACCTCCCCACACTTTCTACCCCAGTGCCTGCCTTTTAGGAATTGAGGGGCACTGATGGTGTAGTGGTTTAAGAGCCCACGTTCTGGAGTCAGACTGCCTGGGTTCTAATCCTGGCTCTGCTACTTCCTGGCCATTGATTGTGAGCACGCTCCTTAATTTCTCTGCATCTCGGTTTACCCATCAGAAAAATAGGTGTTATGAGCATTAAATAGGTCAATACACATAAAGCTTGTCGCGAAATGCCTGGCACATAGTAAGCCCTCTGTATTGTCATTCATTTTGATGCCTACCTACTATGTGTGCTGGGGCCTGGGTATAATATGAAGATGTCTGAGGCTCTGTCCCTGCCTACAGATAACCCTGGGGGGAAAAATGGGACAGACACACGTAGAGGAAGTTATGTAGGTATTTCACAGAAAGATAAAACAAAATTACCGTGTGACCCAGCAATTCCACTCCTAGATATGTACGCAAAGGAGTTGAAAGCAGGGAATCAAATTGGCCCTTGTGCACCAGTGTTCATAGCATTATTAAAATACAAGAGCCAGAAAGGTGGAAACGGCCCACATGCCCATCAGTGGGTAAGGGGATAAACACAACGTGGCATATACATATAATGGAATATTATGCAGCTGTAAAGAGAAATGAAGGACTGATACATGTTGACGAACTGAAGAACGTGCTAAATGAAAGAAGACAGACACAAAAGGTCACATATTCTATAACTCCATTTATGAGAAATAACCAGAATGGGCAAAGCCATAGAGACTGAAAGCAGACTAGCGGTTGCCAGGCTGGAGGGAGGGGGAAGTGGGGAGTGAC
The DNA here is from genome assembly GCA_004026545.1 of Mormoops blainvillei. Lineage (NCBI taxonomy): Eukaryota > Metazoa > Chordata > Mammalia > Chiroptera > Mormoopidae > Mormoops > Mormoops blainvillei. Next base: position 31,903 of record PVJD01004631.1, on the reverse strand, counting down.
TGCTTCCTGGGAAGCGGGGCCTCTTTTGGCGGCAAAGAAAATGTTTTGGAACCAGCCGGAGGTGATGGTTGTACAACGTGGTGAATGTACCGAATGCCACTGCATTGTGTACTTTAAGGGGTTTGTTTTATGGTACATAAATTTCATCTCAGTTTAAAAAAAAGATTCAGGCAGATGGCAAGACCCCAGAGGGCAAGTCTAAACCACCAGGGTCATGTGCAGCTGAGTGAGCGTGTCTGTGAGCACTGAGGGCAAAGGAGGGGCTGGCAGGGTGGCGAGAGTGACATTGGTCAGAGGAAATGGGACACACGGCCCTCGGGGTGCATGTGTGTAAATGCACGCGTGTTTGCATATTTATTCCAAACACTGGCCATTATGATTAGGGTAGGCTGTGTAGGAATAAAAGTATATTTTATAACCAGATACGGTGCCAGCGGCACCTTTCCTAGAAAAGAGAGGACCTGCGTAGTGGGGGGAGAATGGGATGAGGAAGGTGGCACATTCTAGGCAGGTGAGTACAAGGAGTGATGATGGCCCAAAGTGAAAGCATGGAGCTGGCCCTTTGAGGGGACATCCCGTCAACGAGAGAGTCAGGCTAGAACCCAGGCTTGGCGTGGGAGGGCAGCAGGAGATGGCGCAGCGAGGTGGCGGGGCAGGCTGGCGACCAGGTTAATGAACGGGGGGTTTATATAGGCAAGTGGTTGTCACGCTGTAGCACCATCAGGGTCACAAACGGCAAGGGCTGTACCCCAGAGATTCAGTAGCTCTGCGCCCCAGAATCTGTATTTCTCACAAGTTCCCAGGTGGCACTGGTACCCCCTGGTCTGGGGACCATACTTGGAGAACCACTGAGAGGCAGAGGGGACCCAGAAGCAGTTTTTAGCAGGGTCAGGTCAGGTCTGACGGGACAGTGCAAACAGCGGCCACTGGACAGGACCGTGACAACGATAACTCATTAAATCAGGTGGTTTTGTTCTTCAGTCAGTCTTACAGCTTAGCAGATTTTTAGCCCTGGGTGCTCAGCCCGCTAACAAAAAATCTTTGAGGTCTTTCTTTATATTTTAAGGACTACAGACTTTCTTGGTATGGTGTTTCCCCAGCTCCAAATTAGGGGCTGTGGCCCTAACAGAAGATTGGTGGACACACTGGTTATAGAAGCCACCTAGAAAAACCTTGTTTCTGAAGTGTTGAGATATTCAGGATGTTTTAATGAACTCTAATGACGTAGAACAGACTATCTGAACTCAGACCCTCTCTGGAAATTTCTGTCTATGTGATTATTGAGCCAGAACGTTTCTCAGGCTTTCTGAGACGGTTATTCCGTACCCTCCTGCAGAAATATGGCTTCTCCAGGTGTGCATTTAACACTTGCCTCTTTGCAACCAGCCAAGCCTTGAGCGAAGGGAAAAAGCCCTCCTACCTTTGGTTTCAAAAGGTTTTGAAATGCTAATTCACAGCCCTGAAGTGTTCTGAGAGCCCGGAACGTTGTTTAGCGCAATCAGGCACCTTGATTATCTCAGAAGTGTGAAAGGGAAATTGCCACCACCCAAGAAGTCACCCCTGCTTTTTAAGAGAAAGCTCAGAAAAGCAGCGCATTAAATTATGTTCAGGCTTTCCATTTCATGTATTGTGTGGTGAGGGTATCCGATACGCAGTATATCCGCAGGTGGGACAATGTCAGCGCACAGCAGAAATGTAACGGATTGGCCGGCATTGCTTTTTGTTAGAAAAAAACAAGTACAGGGTTGTGCCTGATATTTTCAGAATTTGTTACATGCCTCTCTAAAATCTGAAAGCACATTTTCTTCAAGTTCTACTTTCCTGTTTTCCACTGAGAAATGCTACCCCGGAGACGAGACAGTCGGTACCTTTTTTTTTTTAAGGAAAGACTGATTTTCACCCATCCTGTAGCCTTTATTTATAGATATCATTAATGACTTTTAAAGTTTTTTGGGTTTTTTTGGTATTTTTGCCACAATACATACAAAATAGTGTTTCTCCATAGTCTGTGCCAGATCCAAAGGCAGGATTTAGACCATAACTCGAGGGTTCCACACGTTGCCGTGAAGGGGGTCTGCATGGGTGTCTAACAGAGTGAAGATTCTCTTTTAGCCGAGACTCTTACAGGCCTTGGGGAGGGAGCCGTGGTCATAGCCCACTGCTTCTGGGAGTGAGAGAAACCCATCTGGATCCCTTTACGCAGGGTTTTCCAGTATGATTTATGTATTTTTTAAATCATCAAGTAAGCAATACAGCGCATCCGAGTCACCAGTCCCTTATTTGGCTATTTCTTGTTCCAGATCAAGTGGGTGGCTGTAGCCTGTTGTTGTCCTTGGAGGAGCAGGAAAGAGGGTTATATTATCTTGTGGGGATGTAGAAACCAAGTCAGCGGCGGGGGCGGGGGGTGTACTGAGTAAGTAGTCCTGTTCTTCTGCTGATTACGGTAACTGGTTGGGGCTGTTTGCCGATAAATCCACGCATCCATCCATTTCTTGTCCAGCCACTTCTCCTGGTCACTCCTCCTCTGCCTGACCTTTGCACTTAGGAGCTCACCCCAGACGGAGTTCCCTCCTCTCTTCCGTTCTACACAGCCACTCTGTAGGTGACCTCATCCTTTCTCTGGGCTTTTCCTAAAGCTCTGCATGGCCTCCCAGTTTTCTCTCCTGCGCCCTGTCCTCTCTTCAGAGCTCCAAACGCCATGGTCGCCTATTTCTCCCCTGCACCGGGGTGTCTGATAGGGACCTCCCGCAGCTCAGGCCCAACACCTAGGAGAGTCGCCTCCCCTCCTTCCTCTCTCACTGCCTCCTCCTTTCCCAAGCAATTTATCGCCGAGCCTGATCAGTACTCTCCAAAATATTTCTGATCAGTCTGTTTCATGTCATTGCTCAAACTACCACCGAACCCACTTCCTTGTGCTTCTGGGTCGATTCGTTTCCACGCTTGCGGTGGGGAAAACACAACCCCTCTGCCTTCGACCCTGAGTGGCACCCCGTGCGTTCCCCCCGCGGCTGACATGCCGGCCCGCCTCTCAGGCGCATGCCCCGCACTGGCCTCCCGCAGTCCTCAGACTCCCTGCACTCCAGCCAGCTCGCCCCTTCTCCCTTGGGCTGTTTTCTTTCCTCGTCTCTCAGGTTTCAGCCCAGATGCCTTGCTCAGAGGCCTTCCCTGACTAGTAGTGACCCCACACGCCCACAGTGTCTTATTGTCATGTTTTCACCATCTGGAAGATCGTGTTTACATATTCGTTCACTCATTTGATGCTCGTCTCCTGACGCGAGACTGCAGATGCCACTGGGGCAGGCACCGAGTCTGCTCTGAGAGCTCGCCCCCCGTCCGCCCCCCGACCAGTCCTGGGTTCGGTGTGTGAGCTCGGCAGAAATCTACACGGAAGGAAGGGAGGCAGGCCCGAGTGATCACAAGCGGACAGTGTGCTGGGCTCCTGTCAAAGTGTGGACATTGTGCCCCTGTAAGGGAAGTATGTGGAAATTTAAACACTTTACCATTTACCGGCTAGTTCCCAGGAAGGCAGGAAAGCTTAATTTAAACACATTATCATAATGAACAGAGTTAAGCATAAGTGCACAAAATCCTCATTTATCATTTTGCTAATCCTAGCTCCTCTGCAAGAATATTTACCTTTAGTTTGAGGTTAGATACAGCCATGTGTCTGGAGAATGGTATAAAATATATGTATGACGAATGGACACCCCAATCTGGATGTATTTGTAAGACATTAAAAAATGGATAAAATGCAATAACCTATCACATGGTCTGATCGAGAAGGTCACTGATTGTACTAAAGACATAGGCTCGCACTGGTTGCATTCAGACAGGAGTTTGCTAGTGGATATTCAGCACGGTTGAACTGAAGCCACGGACCGTGTTAGTGGAGGGCACTGAAATGGTACTGCTGGTGTTGGCGGGGATGTGGACGTGACCTTGACGCTTAAAGTGACTGAATGCACCTTTAGTAGAGTGTGGAAGCTGGAGTATGAAGAAGGTACATGTGCTCTGAGATTTACGGTAAGCCATAAGAAATAATAAATATTTCGAACCTTCGTTTCTTTGAGCGTCCTGCTACCGTAGAATAACGGTTTTATGATAGTAAATGCATTCGTCAGTGAAATAAGGTACATTGTATACACCGAACTCTGGTTGCCTTCATTCATTCACACCCCCACTGTCCTTTGGCAAAGTGCCACCCATCTGCCACCTTCCGTGATTCTGACCCTTCATCCCCGTCCTTCACAGAATCCAGTCCAAGTTCCTTCACATGGAATTCGAGGCCCTTCTCAGCCTGTGCCTAACTTCCATCTTTCTAACTTGTTCAGCCACCTCCCGTGTTCCATTAGGCTTGTGCTGCACACGTACCCTTGGGCCTGGGCCTGGAGTTCTTCAGACACCTCTGCCTGTCTCGTCCCTCAGCAGGCGAGATGGGTGGGGATTGGGCCCCAGGCTTGGAGGATGAACGCCCAGCCCATCGTTCTTTGGGTGGGATGCTCCCTGCCCAGCTGCTGGATGTCCTGGTGCAAACTCACACTTGCTTCTGCCTCCACAGCACAGTGCCTCTGATGAGACACTTCATAAAGGGTTGTTGGTTGGATAAATGAAAAAACAAAAACAAAAACAAAAACAAAACCCAGCCAGGCTAAAAAGGAGTTGATGAGCTTACGAAGTACCTCTTTGGTGTGAACAGAGTCAGATTATGTTCCCTAGTTAAGGTGCCCCCCGCCTCCCGCCGCTTTTATAGGCCTTTTCTCACTTTAGACACTTGGGAGGGAGGGAACGGCATGTTGACCTCAAGTTTTCAGTGGGGGATCTAAGGTGCGGGAGGGGGAGCGGCGGGTTTACAAATGGCACGGCTGCAATACGAACTGCCCCTAGCTCTCTTCCTGGTCGATGCCCTGCCTTCTGGGGACCCCACCACCCCTCCGTCAGCGTAGCAATGAGCTCGCCTGCTTTTCAAAGCAGTGTGCTGAATTTTCCTACCCTTGCACATGGCCTCTGGCTTCGCTGCCTGGCGTCTTCCACCGTTCGTTTGTGAAGGCCGGGTACCAAGAGACCTGGGCTGATGAATTTCACAATCCTGTGGGGATTGTGGGCTGCTAAGACACTTTTCTCAACTGTTAAATTTGAACCTCTTAGACACCAAGATCTCGCTTCCCCTCCCAGGAATTTTCCTATTAAAACATTTTAAAGGTCTATTCAACTACTTTATAGTTATGGGAATTAAAAAAAAATGAGTGGAAATTAAGTTTTAGGAACATTTCTTTCTGGTCTTCTTTAAAGATCAGTTTAATTTCCACTTTATTGGCTTGTTATTCCAAAGCAGAAGAATGAACATTTTTTTTCTTTCATGTTTCATAATTAAAAAGCCCTCCGCAGACTCTGCATATAAACTATTTTAGTTTGACTATGGATTAATCACTTTCACTTTGTTAAAACAAAATAATGGAGCCAAGAAGGTCATTTTCTTTTTAAGAAGAGCTTGAGTCTTCTGAGTGACATCCATCCTTAGACTTCCCATGCTCTCTACGTTGGAGGTCTTGCCTTGTTTGCATCTCCTGGACTTAACTTTTTGGGATGGGGGGACAGAAGGGCGAAACAACAACTTGAAGTAAGAGTATGAAGAGTCTCAGAAGGAGTGTTGCATCAGGCTTCCCCTTGCTCCTCAGGAAGAAAAACTGGTCATTGACCCCGTCCCCGCATTAAGAAAATGTTTGAGGTTTCAGTCCCCTACTCGTGACTCTGTTTCCCCTTTGCCTCCCTTGGTGAGTGTACCAAGACCCAGGGTCATGCTGCAGGCCAAATGAATGAGGTATGCACGGCCCCCCTGAGAGGATAGGGGCTGGGAACCCAGATACAAGCAGGCGACCTCTTGGGGGAAAGAGTGAGCTAGTCTAGTTTGTCCCCAGGCACATGGCGGCGAGCTTTTATGTCCAGAGCCTGCTGGGAATCCTCCCCTCGCCTCTTCTTAGTGGGCTGTGCAGTCCAGTGGCCGCAGAGGTGGGACTTCTGTGGAGAACGCCTAGGCTCGAACTTCTGTCGCGTACTAACTCTGTGACGTTGGACAGGTGTCTCAGCCACTCTGTGACTCCAGCTCTCCTTTTCTCTGCGGGGGGTGACATTAGTGCCCCTGCCTGTGTTGGCTGTGAGTTAAATGAGTTAGTTCAAGTGCTCAGTTAGTTCTAACGTTTGGCTCATAGCAGGCGGTCAGTAGAAGTTAGCTCTAAACCCTCGGGGTGGGTTTTACTGAAGCGGCTGGTCAGGACGACTCGGAAAATGCCCCCCGCGGTTGTTCCCCCCACCCCTCACCCACCCAGAAAGGAAGTTCTGTCTAAACTCACTGTGCTGTGTAGAGAGGTTGTACAGACGCAGGGGAGCGGACACAGAGCAATGACAGCTCCCCGTGGCCTGACTTTGGAAAAGGACCATGTGATGAAAAGATGGAATTAGAACCTAAGCCTCTTACCTCCTCGTCCAGCATTTTCGCCGCCGCTCCAAGCCACCCCAGGTTTGGAGCTCACAGGTAAGAGACGTGTGTTTTATGCGGCCAGACCCACACCTGGGGCTTCCCAAGACTTCGGGGTTGCCCTGTTTCCAAACGTCCCTGCCATGTGTGACCGCCACAGTGCTTCTCACTAGAGCCCTACTCTGGTCCTCAGCTTATCCCACTGCCCCCCAGACCTCAGTTCCTCCAGCCTTTTGGAACTTTCTGTATTCGAAGAAGAGCCATAAACCACGTAGGTGGCAGGGCTCGGGAACCAGCCCCTCCTCACCTCTGTTCGCTGCCCGGGGAGTCTGCTCTCCCTGGGGGACACAGGTCAGACTTTGAGGGAACATGGATGGCCTGACATCGACGCCCTTAGACACAGTGATTTCCCTCAATATTTCTCAAGCATTTAAAGGGTGGCCTCTGGAACTGCCGTATGAAGCTCCTGACACGGTCCAAGATGTGCTCTAAGCCTGCTTTGATCACTTTTCTAATATAATAATATCTCTTCACATTCTCAGTAATTAGACTTTGTAATCCCCCTGGTTCTACTCGGCTTGACCTTTATCTTAAATTAAATTTTTTATATGAAGTTGGGGAAAAAACCAACAGACCAAAAATGTAGTTTGCAAAGACAAAAATGTATTAAAATGAATTATAGTTTCTATATCTGGCACCGTAGGGCTTGGCTTAGCTTACCCTGGGTCTGAGGGTGTGCCCACCTGCCCGCCTGGACGGCGGAGACCCCACACACATGCCCTTCAGCCAGCAGCCTGGAATGGAGGCCTGGGGACAATGTGGCAGTCACGCGGTGGCCAATTTCACTTGAATTGTTTCCCCTACACCCTAGAAAGGGACTTAAACTGCAAACATATGTCTCCACAGTCACGTCCAGGGTCTCATTTCCCTCCAGGAGGAGTCTGCATGGATGCTGGGGCAGCCGAGAGATGGGGGGTGTGAGAAGTTGCCTTACGTGGCACGGCGGTCCCTGTGGGTCACGGTCCCGAGCAGATGTTGCAGTTTCAGCATCCCTGTGGAGGGACCAGAGAACCTGCATTGGCCTTTGGGGGATCCGAGCAGACAGGCAACCCAGAGAGACGGGAGGCGAACCAGGGCTGGGAGACAGCCGCTTGCCCTTCACAGAGCTGAGCTCTGCCAAGACGTCTCTGGGGCCCGAGCCCCGAGGGGAGCGCCTTCTGTGTGACCCATCATTTCCTGGGTGTCTGCAAGAGGTCCCTTGCCCCAGCTCTCCAGCTTCACACCAACCCCCTCCCTGGTGGCCCTGGAGCCTACGTTATTTGCTGTTTTTTCAAGCTAGCACCACACCCTTGGACTGTCTGCCAAGAAGGACCATTGTTCATGAGAATTCCTCGCTGACTCCAGCTAACCCTTAGATGCACTATTCTGGGGTTGTGCCCTGAATTATTCCTTGTCTTCGTTTTAGCGCCCCTCCTCCCGACTTACCCTTTTCATTTCTGACCCCAACCTTCTCCTCCAGCCCGCTGTTGTTGTCCAGAAAGCTCTGAGAGGTCGGCAGGGGTGAAGCCCTTCAGGGAAATTTAAAGAGGCCAGTTCACCGGCCCCCCCGCCCCGAGGCAGCTCACCGCATCCTGGGCTCAGCCTCAGGGAGGAGGCAGGGCTGCCCCAGCTCAGGTCGGGGAGGGTGTCAGGTAGTTTCAGCTGCGGGGCGGGGGTGGGGGGTGGGTTGCAGAGAGCCAGGGGACACGAGTGGAGGCAGGGGTGGGCTTGGTAACAGGAGAGGAGGCTAAGGAATGAAAACCAGTATCTCCCCCCCACCAGAATTGAGCTGATTAACCTGTAGAAGCGGAGGTCCTGCCAAGCCCAACTTCCTTGTTTCCAGAAACCTTGGCACAGAGGCCCGTCCTCATCAGGAGAACCAGCAGAGCAGCTGCTGGGATTTTCTTTTTCCTCTCATTTCTGGCAGTCCCGAATGGGACTGTTTACTTTTTTCTTCCCCTTTCCTTCCCCACCCTCCTGTAGCAGGGAGTTGGTTCTGGTTAATGTTGAAGATCATAACATGATTACCCCAAGTCTCATGAAATTAAATCACTTTTCTTCAAAGAGAAAGGGGTGGGTGGGGGGGGACCGTCTGGCTGGTAGGCCAGCGAGGGACGAGCGGATATTGAAAGCAGGCTGGCAGCCGCGCTGCAGTGTGCCCGGCGAGGCCGGCAAGGAGGCAGCAGCTGCGCGGGGCCCGGCTTTGCAAATGGTGGCCGTGGCAGTGGCTCCGAGGAGCTGGGGCTCCCACCTGTGCCCCAGACACCTGCCTCGGAGTACGGGGAACAGCGGTGGGGGCTGGGAAAGGTGTGTGTGTGTGGTGGTGGGGGGCGGGGGTTGGTTCAGGGAGCAGACCCTGAAAGTGAGCCGTCTGGGAAGAAACTGAGCTCTTAAAGCAAGTCCCTGGGAGAGTTCTCCGCCGCGGCCTACCCGGGAGCTCATCAGGGCAGGGCGCAATTTTAGGGCAGCTTTCCCGTTGAAATAGCCCAGGATGGAAATCTCAGTTTCCTCAAGGAGGGAGTTAACGTCAGTGGTAGACTGGGGGCTTGCGTGTGTGTATGTGTGTGTGTGTATCTTTCTCATTAAATTTTAAGGGTCAGGAGGACCCCAGGGATTCTCCAGCATCTGACCTCCCACCCAGTGCAGGAAGCTTCTTTACACTCAACCCTGACAAAGAATGCCCAACTTCTGCTTCGTCCCCCTCAATGACGGGTGTCCACTCTCTCGCAAGGCCCGTTTCTCAGAGAGAAGTGCTGGGAATCGCACCTGTTCACCCCAGTTTCACCCTCCCAGGAACGGAGGACAGGGCAGTCCAGCTTGCCCAGTGGTAGGTGTTCGGAAAGTGCTTGCCGTGAGCGTATCTGTTGCTGTCTCTTCGGCAGGGCAGGCTGTGGGATCTTCGGGTCTTCTTGGTGCGGCAGGTTCAGCGCCTCCTCTTTGGCTGTTTTCCTGAGCTGGTTCCCCACCATCTTTCAATGGCCTTGCGAGGGAAACGGGAAAGAGGGAAGCCATTTGGAAAAAGAACCCGGAAGATGCGTGATTCTTCTTGTCAGTGCCCCAGCACGCTGAGCGCCTTGTCCGGGGACAGAAACTAGCTCAAGAAGCCCAGGAATTGAGGGGTGTGTGAAGACTTTAGGGGGTAGGTCCGCTGACACCAAGAGCCAGAGGACGCCACCGAGGCAACGAGGGGAGCATTTGAGAGGAGGCTTTGGTGCTGGCCGCTGGCGGCGTTGAACTCGAACCAGCGCAGGAGGGAAACAGTGGTGAGGGTGGCCGTGTGGAAGTTCGGTGGTTGCATTTTTCAGAAGGATTAGGGATGGGACACGGCCAGCTCAGTCCTGTTGGAGCTCTGTGCTGTGACTCATTCTCATCAGGGGCCACTGAGCGTCTCTCTGTGCGTGGCCTTGGGCTGAACTCCTCACCTGGCCAGCCTTCTCGAAAATGTGTGTCATTTCTTACAAGGCAGAGTCGTGGAGCGGGTGAGCGGGTGTGCAAATCAGTGGAAATTCATCTCCACCGTTGGAAAAACAACTCCAAGTTCATGACTCGTTGGCTTCAGAGGTGTGACTGTAGAGGATGGAGCCGATTTTTTTGTTTTTCACCAAACAGATGAGTGTCCTGTCCACTCTAGTGGCCACTCTGGGAGGAGAAACATTTCTTCCACTGGCCTGTAGGACCGCTTTTACCAGCCCCAAGGGGGAAAGCCAGTCGCGTGACTTTACGGCCATGATTAGTTTTTTATCCGACAACAACATCACCCAAGGTCGATCCCGGGGCCTCAGTGCACGGTGTTCGACACCCAAGGGCTGGGACTGGATGTAAAAGTACCATCTGGATCCAGGGGCCAGGGAGCCGCCACCACCTGGCATGTTCACAAAGTCCTGAGGGCAACTCCCAGAGACCAGCCCCAGAGACATTTTGAGCAATGGCGTCATTGTTGGAATCAACAAACAGTCCTCACCCCACCTTGTCCAACACCTGAGGGTCTTACTCAAAGGATGTGTGAACGTGGAGTGCTCTGGATTGCTACAAAGTCATTCTCACCATGTTGTGCTCAGACCGAGTTGCATGCGTCCCGTTGAAAGGCGGGATAGCACAACGGTTAAGGGCCTGGATTCTGGAGCCAGACTACCAGAGTTCAAATCCTAGCCTTATCACCCAATGATGGTATGACCTTGAAGTTAGGGAGGCCCCATGGGCTAGGCCACCCCTCCACCCCAGGGGAGGCCTTGAAGTGATTTCACTAACCCCTGGGGCCCCTTGAGGTATTTTAGAAACGGCCGGTCAAAGAGATGAAGCGATTGCCCCCAAGATCACTCAGTGGGCGTCAATCATGGGGGCTGGTCGGGGAGCCTCACCCTGTGGAGGACGTACAAGCCACCGTGTCCTCGAACACTCATGGCAGCCACTGCCTCCCCTAACAAAAGAGGTCCCCATGCCGGAGTGGGTCAGACTCAGCCCCAGGTGAGCAGCCTGCAGAGTCCCCTGACCCCGCCCCCTCCCCCCTCCCCCGCCCAAACTGGCACAGGTGGGAAGTACTTCAAGGGACAGCGGCTGGAGTGCTCAGACACGTCCCCTTTCCTGCTGGTTCACAGTTCTTCACCCTTCAGCCTGCCCGACAAACAGAGTCCCAAGTGAATACACAGAGCCAGGCGTTTTGTGTTCTTGCTGGTGGTTTAAGTATTTTGACAATCAATTATTGTCACTCCCGCGTGATTTTATCAACCACCCACCACCACCCTACGCTGGTGGGCGGGGTGTCCCTAAGCTAGGACTCCGGTGTCCTGGCTCCGCACGGTCAGAGGTGCTCTCTTGCTGGAGGGGGCGGGGCTCCCCTGCACCGATTCCAGGAAATCTGGCATCGGCCATCGTCATGTTCCCAAGTGACGGTGATTTAGAGTAGCTTGACTGCGAGTTTTGGGTCAAGAGAGTGAGTCCTAGCAGCTCGCTTACATTGCATAGAAGTCACAGGGGGAGGAAACACATTTCTGAAGCTGAGACCTTGGCCACGGTGTTGCTTTTCCCCTCTTTTCCTGGATGCCCACCCCGCCGGCCTGTTCTGCCGCAGGTAATGGTCAGACAGTGGGGCGAGCGCAGCCATGTTACCATTTTCTTTCCTGTTTTGGGCATCTTGAAATCAACAAAGGAAGAGACAGAAGAAAGAACTGATAACAGCTAGAGATCAAAATGTCTCCACAATGTGGGCCATGCAAATGGAAAGACTTTTTTTTTTTTTAAAGAAAAGAAGTGGAAGAAATGATGTAGGTTTTGGCCAGGAAGAGGGACAGAATTTGGGGCGACATGTTGTTTGAGGAGCAGACCCAGGAGAATGTAAGTTCAGATGCATTAGAGGTGAGAGGGAGGGCGTCCAGAGGCAACAGGATACTGGGGGCCGAGCCCGGGGCTGGGAGACAAGACTTGGTTTCTGATTCAGGCTATACCAGCAGCTCATTTTAGCACTTTGAGCGAGTCACTTAACCTTTCTGAGTCTCAACGCCCTCGCTGCAAAAGAGAGCTAATAATCCCCAGCTCCCTCACGAGGTGGTTGTGAAGAGCAAATGAGCTAAGACAGAGATCGCCTACTTTATTTTTAAGGTGCACAAGTAATAATTACTTATTACAATATTATTGTTATTATTACTCATATGATGTACCTGGGAGCTATGAAGTGGAGTAAGGTTGGGGAGGTGAACTTGAACTTAAGAATATCCAGGAGGACTGGGAAGATGGTGGAGAGGTCACTGGAGGACACTTAGTAAGGCAGAAGAAATGCCGTATGAACCACCCGTTTACCTCCTCGTAGACAAGGTATGCAGAACCTCATAGGAGGGCCAGGAATCCCTCTGAGTGGGGGAGGCAGGGCTGAGGCTCAGTCACCATCTGTTGGTCATCGTATCTGTGGGGCTTGTGGGGCCCTGGGCTCCAGGTTGGCAGTGCGAAGGCCAACCCAAAGCTGTTTGCCGTGACAGGCTGCATTACCGTCATTCAACGCTGGCGCTCCTGTTCCCGGACAGTGGTTAAGCTCCCCTAGTCCACACTGAGTTTTGTTTGTTTCTTTGCGCTTCCTTCCCTCCTTCCCTCCTGTTTTACTTCGAACCCTTTCTTTGGGGCACGTAGAAAGTGACTCAGGAGCCTGGGGTACATCTGGCTGGAAAGACCTCACACACCTAGGAATGCTCCCGCGGGCTTCTATGGTCTCCCCAACATTTCCCTCTCACATGTGTCGGCCTTCGGGCTTGGGGAGGAGACCCACTGCAGGAAGCAGGGCCTGAAATGGTAAGGCAGAAGGAGCTGGATGGTACGCAGCTCCTGGACTCCCCTGTGTAGCCTGGAACTGAGGTCCCGATGCAAGGGCCCCTCTGCACACCTCTGTTGCCACGCTCGAGGATGGTGGGTGGCCCGTCTCGGGGGAGGCTGGTGCGCAGGGGCTGAGCCAGGGCAGCTGTGGGCTGGGAGCTTGTCTTCTCTCCTCGCCGCCCTGTGTTGATGGCTTTAGGGGTAAGCAATGTTTCTTTTTTCTTTTTTCTTGAATACCATTCCCTTCCCCTAACGCCCCTTCTACCTGCTCCCGGTCCCTAAAGGAAGAGGGATCCCCCAGGTAGTCATGATACCCAGATGTCCGTGGGCTCCCACAGTTTTTTCAGCATACCGTAGAAACATTCTACTGGCGCCAACCAGTGACCTTGATAGCGAAATTCGCTGGCCGTGTGTGGCGTCCCCGAAGCGTTTGACCACACGGCCTCTTTCCCCGTTGGAACTCTCTTCACCTTCGTCATTACGAGTGTGGTTCCTCCCCACGTTTCTGCTCAGGTCCAGCCTCTCTTCCTCCTCCTCCGGCACCTGAAATGTGGGTGCACTCTGAGGTGAGCCCTGCCCCCTATACTTCTTACACCACTTCTTTGATGCTTAGAGTTCAGACGTAAATGGTTCTGAACTGTCCGCCTGTGTGCTCATCTTTTTGGAAACATTGAATACTGTTATCTCAGACTTTGAACATTTGAAATCTCATCGCGTAAGCCAAGATGTGTTCCTCTGTCGTCAGCTCTGTCTAGGCGGAGGTGAGCCCTCAGGTACCCCATCTTCGCCTTTGATTTCTTAACCGAGCACCCAGTCTCGTTGATTTTCCCTTTGTAACGTCCCATCTGCACCTGTTCCTCTCCACTCTTACTACCAACGCCCACGTGCTCTTCCCCGGAGACTCGACTACCCTCCTAGTTAGTCTCCTCGCCTGCCGCCCTTCTTGCCAAGTCCCCCCTGTCCCGCAGACCCACTCCTGCTGTTTTAAAGACCCTCCTTCCATCCTGACATGTCAATGAGGAAGCAGACCTGTGGGCGCAGAGACCGTTCTAAGCTCAGGCTGCCTTTCTCAATGTTTTTCATCCTTGGAGGGAAAGATTGATGACAGGCCGGTGAAGTTATGCGTGGCAGGAAGCTGGGGTGTGTGTGACATAGGATCGCCATACGCAAAACCCTTTAATGTCCCATAGTGGAAAGCAGTAGTTGGCTGGATAATCAAATAAGTCATTTAAACATTTAAATATTTCATTTTAACTTAAGACATGTAAATGTACATCCATTTGCCAAGCTTTTGTTGTAGGGCCAAGGCATTTTCTGAGCGTTCGGGTGTGCTTGTTGGGTTCCGTGGTCTTTCTTGAGTGTAAACCTTGCCCGCAACACATCGTCTGTAGTCTCCAGTTTCACTGAAGTGAAGCGAGTCCTCGGGGAAACTTGTGAAGTTATCTGAGTTCAGAATCTTATGTTTTTTTGGTCATTTCTTTCCAGTCTTTCCCAGATATCTTCTCACATCTCAGTTGGCAGCACTTCTTCTGTGAATTTCGTGACTGGCTTTTGTTGAGTCTTTCCAGTTTAGTTTTGGTAGAAACAACAGCGCTTCTCACGCTGTTTGAAACGAGCGGGGAGCCCACCCAGCTGCCTGGCGAGAGAGGCGGCACCCAGACACAGTGCAGCGGGCCCGGCAGCTCTGAGCGGCCCTCGCCGACCGAGGGTGCTGGGCTGAGGGTTTCTGAAAGAGAACGGAGAGTGTAAATTATGCTGGTGGGTGCTGTGAGCAGAGGTTGGTCACGAGAGGTTTTGTTTTCTAAGTTGGGATGACAGAATCAACCGAGCTAATCAGTTGAAAAATTTGTGAGGATAAGATCTAAAGTCTTTGCCATGTGTTCAAAAAACGGATGGCACCATTGCAGTGTAGTGGATAACTATATTATCAGAGAGACTGAAGGGTTTTAGTTGAAGGGAAAATTTATGAGTCCAGCTATGCGGTGTGGCTGCCAAAGGAAGCTAATGTAATCTTCAATCACCAATCATCTCCCCAGCATGCGTTCCACCCACCTCTGCCTACAGCCAAGCGGCTCGGGGGAATTGTCTGTGATTCGTATAATCCAATCAGGATGACTCCTCCTTCTCTGCCACATGATGGATCAACACACAGCCTTTCCCTGGCTACAGAAGTTGGTTCAGGAATAGACGTATGACCCAGTTTGGCCCAAAGAGGCATAAAAGGAGGCTTTTGTAATAAGGTACCTTAACTCTTCTGGAGAAGGTTCTGGAAACCAGCCCTCTCTTTTCACGTTGGATGGTATGTGGATGCAGAACCCGGAACTGCTGCATCCATTTTGCCACCATGAAGAACGACCACCGTGGGAAGATACCAATACCACAGCGGCCTAGAGGCCAGATAGAAGATAGCAAGTTCTTGATGACTGCTTCAGTCAAACCAGTTCTACCTCCAGACCTTTCAGTGACCCAAACCAGAAAATTCCCTTAAGCCACTTTGACTGGAGTTTCCTGTTCCTTGGTACACAGAGACTCTGACTTGCCGTGGAGGTGAGAGCCCCGCTTCCCCGGGGAGAGACACGTATACTTGGGACGCTGGGTTTGCTCCCGGGTCTTGGCCTTCCAGAGGCTCAGTGAGGAGCCGCAGGATGGCTGACGAAGACCTGCTAGGCTCTGGACAGGATCCGGAGTCAGGTGTTTATAGCGTGTACAGCGGGGGTGACGATTCACTTTTAGGTACAGATTCGTAACCGTGACCTTTCAATTGGAAAGCGCGACACGTGCGTTTTAAAAGGATGAGGCTTTGCAGAATGTGGAATCGCTGGTTTTTCAGGAGCACGTGTGTTGCATGCGATGAGAAATTCTTGCAGCCTCCATGAGCAGGCTGAGGATAGCAAGGGAATATTTTCACAAAGGCACAGGACGATTTGAGTAAAAAGAAGATGTTTTGTCTAGTCATTTTGTGGGAGAGAAACCCAAATCCCAAATTGTCATCATTCCAGTATAGAAATAGCCACCAGAGTGTTGTTTTCCCAAGAGACTGTCACAGGGTGGCCCTTGAGGGAGTGTGGAATGGCTTGTTCAGGAGATTTCCATCTGGGGAGCAGTATCCCGTGAGAGCTAGCTCCCCCTCTCTGGCCTCACTACACGCGTCGGTGGAAGGAGACCTCCAGACGTGCTGCCGCTCACTCCGCTGCCTTCCTGTGGGCTTCTTCAGCTCTGGCTCTGTTCTTTGCAGCTTTCGCACTTCCTTCTGATACTTGGAGTAACGGGAGCGAGGCCAGCAACTTCTCTCCCTTGTCCCAGGACACTGCGGAAGCAAGCAAAAGGAAAGAGCTGTGTGTCTTGGGCAGGGACCTCCTGGCTAGCTCTAGGCTGTTTCTGTACCACAGAAACCTCAAAACACACTGGCCCAAGCAAAGTGGATGTTTATTTCTCTTTCGCTCAAAGGCACGGAGGTAGGGGGTGAGCCGGGCAAGGGGGCGGCTCTGCTCCAGGATGTTATTCAGGACAGGACCCAGCCTTTGCCTTGGAGCTCTACCACCATCTGGGGTGCTTTCCTTATCTGCATGGGGGAAGCTGTTTCTCCAGAGCCCGGGGTCCACTCCTGCCTGCCAGAGAGCAGAGAGAGTAACTTCCCTTAAGGCAGTGACGCGTGGAAGCTGCAGGTGTCATTTCTACCCATCTCACATTGCCTCCAGCTTGTTGTGATCTCACCTGGCTCTAAGGTGTCCTGAGGCGTATGGTCTCAAGCTGGGTGGCCGCGTGCCCCCATAACTAAAGCAAGGGGCAGGATGGGTCCTGGGGACAGTTGGTTTCTCTGCTATGGAGCCTCTCAGTTCCTGCTCCTATCGCACAGTGCCCGTAGGGTCACGAGCAGTGCCCCCAGCCCTTGCCTTTGCCGTACTAAGCCTCAGTATTTTCCCCCGGAAAATGGAAATAATAGACCTCGATGACACACGGGAAGGGACTCTGCCCAGCACCCACACACACGAGGGCACTCAGATGGGAGCTGCCCTCGCGGCTGTTTTCAGTCAGCCCGTCAACACACAGGCCTTGCGTTCAGAGTGCTGGAAGTTTAGCAGTGAACAAAACCAGAGAGAAGACCCAGTCCTCAGGGAGCTCACGTTCTAGGGCACCATGGCGCATCCTTGGGGAGAATGACCCACTCTTTTTTTGAAAAAAATTTTATTTATTTTTAGAGAGAGGGGAAGAGAGGGAGAGAAACATCAATGTGTGGTTGCCTCTTGTGCACCAGCCCCCCCAACTGGGGACCTGGCCGGCAACCCAGGCATGTGCCCTGACTGGGAATCGAACCGACAACCCTTTGCTTTGCTGTCTGGTGCTCAATCCACTGAGCCACACCAGCCAGGGCAAATGGTCCACTCCTGTGACCACCCTCTACTGCTCTCACTGTAACTGAACACGGGATTTCCAGGTTGGACTCTTTTTGCAAGAGTCTTCCGGGAGGCTTCTTGCAGTTAGCATTTATTGAGCACCTTCTGCATGCCTGGCATTGTGCAAAGCTCTTTGCATGCGTTGTCTCATTTAATCTCACCATGACCAGAGGAAGTCGGACTATTATTCTCATCCTAGAAGTGAGAAAAATGAGCCTCATAAAGGTTAAGCAGCTTAACCAAGGTCACACCGTGAGTTTGTCAGCGTCAGACTGAGAATTCAAGCCCAGGCTGTCTGCTCTGGGGCCCTGGTTTACCCGCCACAGTGGAAGGAGGAATGGGGGTTGGCCAGGTGGGCTGGGGTCAGGAGCATTCCAGGGAGAGGCAGGGCCCAAAGATGACAGATCCCTGGGGGCAGTTGAGGACCCAACGAGGCTCTGTGTGGCTGCAGTGCTATGGGTGAGGGGGCGAGAGAAGAGACTGGGCAGTGGGGCAGGGTCCAGCCCACAAGCCCTTGTTGGCCATGTCTTCCAGCATTTGGACATTATCTGATGAAAGTGGGTAGAAAGTATTGAAGAGTTTGAAACGGAATATGAGGGCTTGTTTGGACTTGTGCTGTAGAAGGATCACCCTGGTTGCTAAGGAGACAGTGGGGCTGAGGAGGGGGAGACTGAGGCAGGGAGACGGCAGTTGGCACGGGCGCTGAAAGAGGAAGGCTGCCCCCCTGCCTTTGCCCGTAGAACCGCCCGCCAGGTGCCCTTCCCGCAGACCCTGGCAGGGAGGTCGAGCTGGGGAGGCAGAGCTCACCCCTCTCTTTGCTCGGGACAGCCGGCCCTCCGTCGTTTGGCGTTCTGGACCTGTGCTGATTCGGCCAGTAGCCTTCAAGCAAATTCACGAACTGATGAAGAAAGCGGAAGCTCTGCCTTTCATATATTTCCTTTTCGAAGGCTGAAGAAAAGGTCTACGCTGAGCCAGACCTGGGCTCCCTAAAGAGTTGGCCCTGTTGAGGCCCGTGACCTTGCAGAACGCAAGGGAGGAAGGTTTATATCTTGGCGCTCCCCGAGTGTGCCCGTGCTGTGGCCAGGCGACCCTTCAACCTGGTCCTGGGGTCCAGGGCGGGTGCAGGATGTCTGGGCCACTCCTTTCAAGGTTAAGGTCCTGGCCCAGGAAGGTCAGGACCTAAGAGTCCTTGAGGTCTCAGGGTAATAGAGACAACTCCTTGGGCATCCTGCCCCGGGGAGCGTATACTCTACTCAGAAGCAGATGTAGAAACACCGGCTGTACCAAGAGGCTAAATGAAGCCACTTTGTCCCATGCTCCCGTGCTCCCTCCCTGAGGCTTCACTACAGCTTTTGGTGACTTTCCTGGAGGATGGAGCTGCCTCGTGCAGAGCTGAGGGCTGCACCGCCGGGCTGGGGGAGTGAGGCAGAGCCCCAGCCCCACCGAGCCGAGGCTGGTGGTGAACAGGTGGCCCCGATGGGGACAGGCAGGAGACAAGGGGAACAGCTGAAGCCCACGCTGAGAGGGTCCTGTGGGCGCCCAGATGGGCATCCATCTGCAGATCAGCCTCCAGGGTCCTTGGGCCACCTGTTCTGTGACTTGAAATTTCCCATCATCCTGCTCTTTTAAGATCTGGAGGGATCCCTAGTGAGTTGGGGTCAGGAGTTGGGGGTCCCAGGCCCAGGTTTATCACCAGTTCACTGGGAAATGAAGGGCCAGCCCTTCCCCTCTCTTGGCCCGAAGCCTCCTTTTTAAGAAACGAGGGGTTGGCCTGGTCTTAGATGTCATCTGAGGTCCCTCTCAGCTGAGAGGCTGGGCAGTTGTCTGGAACTCCACACACCCCAGTGACCAACGCTAAATGGGGGTCCCAGACAGATGGGTGGACAGGCTCCAGGTCTGACTCTTCGGTGCTCCCAGGTGGGTTGGGCATTTGGGGACCGAGACCTTGGGCAGACCCGGAAGCCTGGAACATGTTCAGATGTCGCAGATGCGGGATTTTTCTGCTTCAGTTCTCTTCTTTGCAGGGTTCGGGTTTTTAGAAAGGGTTGGCAGCTTGGCTGAGCCACGGTAACTATTTCCGAGCTGGCTGGAAGCATTGCGTGGATGACCTCAGGGTTGAAAATCTGTTCTCCTTCCATTATCAAGAGTTTGAATGATTTCAAATGCAGAGAAACAGCCTCTCTCCGGGCTCCTGTGGCCAACCGTCATGAAACCCTCTCGCACCTGTTCACCCTGCAAAGCATGAAGTGTCTGATCTATTTAAATGGCTGGGTTGACTGATTAATTTCTCTGTAGCCCCATGCCTGGGCCTTGGGTGGCCGCCATCGGAACGGAGGTGATGGATGTGGGGTTGGTGCGCCCAGCCCAGGGGGGGAGGCACTTCTCCATTGTGGAGAACTGAGAAAACCAGGCGCGGGGGTCCTGACTTGCACTCTTGTTTATTATTAAATTAACGCATCTATTTTGATTCTTTCCAGTTTTTACTTTTCATGCGTTTGATAAACACATTGGAGTAGCTTCTGGAAGACGGTACTTCTTGTTGAGATCGTGCACCTTCATGAAAGTTTTGCCTCAGTCTTTCCGATGCTCTCTCTTCTGGGTCCCTGGTGGGTTTCTTGCGTCTTGGTCAAACCTGAGTGCTAATGGTCCCTTCCGAGAACCCCTGCTCTGCCACCTCT
Organism: Mormoops blainvillei; assembly: GCA_004026545.1. Lineage (NCBI taxonomy): Eukaryota > Metazoa > Chordata > Mammalia > Chiroptera > Mormoopidae > Mormoops > Mormoops blainvillei. Next base: position 12,023 of record PVJD01004631.1, on the reverse strand, counting down.
CCTGCCCGCACAGGCTCCCTGAGCCTGGGCGCCCTCAGCTACTCTGGGCCCTTCTCCCTCCACTCACCCCAAACACCGCAGGGCTAGGGATGGGGCTTGTGTTCACAGCTGCAACCCTTGTGCATGACCGTCTTTTTCCGGTCCGGGGTTTCATCTCCCTTTTATAACCGGGCTCCTGCAGCCAGCCTCCTGCAATTTCTGGCGAGCACTAGTGAGAGTGGCCTAACAGATTTTTTTTTTTAACACTAACAAAGCTATCTGGACACAGCAGCATCGTTACCAAGCAAAATTAACACTGTTCTGTTTCGTACCCAGAAATCCCGAAGCCCATGTGTCCGCCCATCCCTTTGAGGTCCAGTGGGGAGATGGCATCTGAGGACATGGGGATCTGCTGAGGCCACAGCACAGGCCATGGGTTGTGAGCAGAGAATGGTGTTCACACCTGCTTCCTCCCAGCTTCTGTGGGGACGATTCATCTTCTGGTGGGAACCGGGGGTAGTGCCCCAGGCTGGCTGTTGACTTTTCTCTCCTTCCCAAGCAGTTAGGGACTCACCTTGTGGCACTGAGGAAGGGAGTCATTTAATGTCCCTGGCCACTGATGAGCGGAAAGATGGGCATGCCGATGCTGGTGTATGAAGCCGCGTGGTGCGCGAGGCAGCAGCTCTCGAGAGCCTACTGGGGCTGGCTTCTTCCTGCCCGCCTTCTTCGGCCGTGTCTGCTCCCGCACAGAAACCAGACCAAAGTGCCCGGGGAACATTTAGCTTTTTGTTGTGAGGAGGGGAGAATTAGAAAGTCAAATGCTCTTACGGACTGGGAGCCAAGAGAAGGGGGTGGGGAGACCGGTCGGGTCTGGCGGGGGCTTGGCCGCACACGGGTGCTTGTGCACCCCGAGACTGTCACAGGGAGGAAGGGGGTGCCTGGGGGCCAGCCCCCACCGGGCTCTCCAGTCCTGAGGCTGGCGAGGCCCAGCCAACCAAAGGGAGGCAGGTCGAACAAGTGCCAGCTTGAGAAGGGCACTGGATGCCAGGCGGAGAAGGCGGCAGTGCCAAACGAAAGGTCTCTGGGGTACTGGTTATGGCTCACTTTCTACCGTAACACCTCGTTTACTTGGCATTATGGGAGAGTAAGCTGTTCTTCCTAAGTGACTTCTAAAGAACTGAAGCTCCTCCCCCAACCTTTAGAAATCACACTATTTTGTGTGTCAAGCTTTTTTTTTTTTTTTTAAATTGCGGTAAAATACTCACAACATAAAATTACCGTATTAACCATGTTTACGTGTACAGGTCAGTGGTGTTAAGTATATTTACATTATTGTTGTGCAACCATCACCACACTCCTCTATTTCCAGAACTTTTTTTTATCATCACAAGGTGCACCTTGGTTTCCATTAAACACTAACTCCCCATCCCCCTTCCCCAGCCCCTGGCAATGACCATTCTACTTTCTGTCTCTGGGTAACTCATATAAGGGGAATCACACAGCATTTGTCCTGCTGTAACTGGCTTATTTTACCTCACCTAGTGTCCCCGAGGGTCCCTTGTGTTGTAGCATGCGTCAGAATTGTCTTTATTTTAAAGACAGTTAAATCGGGGATTTAAATAATACCCGATTATATGCACAGAGCGCATTTTGTTTACCTGTCCCTCAGCTGAGGAACTGGGTCACCTCTGCCCCCGGGCTATTGTGAATAGCACTGCTATGGATATGAGTGTACGCAAGCTTTCTTCTGCAAACAGCTTAAATTTTTTTTTTTTAATCTCAGGAGTGTATTCATTTAAAGATATTTTAAAAATGTACACAAGTTAACATCAAAATTACAACTAAACTACAGAACAGTCATTATCGAGAACTGCCCGAAGTCTGACTGAACAGAAGTCCTACAATAAGGATATAAAAGAGAAGCCACATCGAGTCTGGTAGGAGGGGTGGCGATGTAGAGGGGGCTGGTCCCTCACAAGTGTGTGGCCGTTAAAAATTGGGAGGGATAATCTTAGCTTTGCAGGTTCCCCCCGAGGAGTGAGGAGCCTCAGCCCTATGTCAGGCTTCCTAGCCCAGGGTTCTGGTGCCCCAAAGAGAAACCTCCATAACTTCTGGCCGTGAAAACCAGATTGTGGCTGAGGGAGACAGCAGGCTTCTGGAGTCCCAGGCGTTCCTCTTAAACAGCCTGTGCACACACTTACTCGCATTCACTCGCTCTGAGCTCCAGCACTAGAGCAGCAGCTTGAAAGGTGCCAGGGCCACATGGGAGGAACTGAATTGTTTGGCTTCAGGAGACAGCGAATGGGGCAGCTTCCTCCCAGGCAGAAGTGCCGGCAGAAACCATTGCTCCTTTGCTGAACCCTCTCCCCTACAGGCACTGGCGGGTGCCATATCGGAGTCTGCACAACCTGACTGATAGCATTGTCCCCCTCTCCCCACCCCCATTATCCCCTGAGACCCTGCCCCACTGAACTTGCAGGCCCATCCATGCCCCTTCCAGTGGTGTTTCCATAAAAATGGCCTGCCTTTTCTCATTCAGCGGACATTCCTAAAATCTCTCAAAGGTCCACAAACCCCAAACAAGCAGCATCTGGCCTCAATGTGTCCTGTATTTCTTGCTAAACAACTCCAAGCTGTGAACTAGTAGCAGCCAGCCTCCATTCATAGCTTGGCCTCTTCCAAGGGGCACCTCCAAGCCTAGCACAGTGATAGCCATCTGCGGATCGCTTTGTAGCTCATGCTGGGTGGCCCTGGGCAGAGCACAGGCAGTGGCTGACCTTGGCCTGAACCTCCTGGGAGGCCCTAGAGCCAGTGCCCCCAGTGGACAACTTCAGATCACATCAGAGCACCGTCCAAACACCTCCGCAAGTGACACAATGAAGGGTTGAAGTTGTTGAGCATCAGAGTCTTGCTGACGACAGTCTTGCACTGTGGGGTGGGCCCCCCGCACAGCAGTTCCTTCCTTGTAGTTGTGGCTGGTCCTCTCAGCAGATCAGCCTGGGGGTCAGTCCCTCGCACTGACTTGCCAACAACAATCAAACTTCAGCTACAATAGGAGATTCCACATAGACCACATGGGGGGCACATCTGGAGCACGCCACTTGCGTGACCAACTAGAAAGCCTGTACCACTGGGCCCCACAGGAGATCTACTACATAAGGCCACTGTGCCGAGAATGGGAAACATAGCAGCTCTAACTGATACATGGAAACAAGCACAGGGTGGTAGCCAAAATGAGGAGACAAAGAAACATGTTCCAAATGAAAGAACAGGACAAAACTCCAGAAAAAGAGCTAAACAACAATGGAGACAAGCAATCTACTAGATGCAGAGTTCAAGACACCGGTTAGAAGGATGCTTAAAAAACAGGGTCCTGTCCAGTGTGGCCACTGGGTCGGGCATCATCCCACAAAACAAAGCGTCGCTGGTTTGATTCCCAGGACAAGGCACATGCCTAGGCTGTGGGTTTAGTCCCTGCTTGGGGCATCTACACGAGGAAGTCTGTCATTGTTTCTCTCTCATGTCAGTGGTTCTCTCCTCTTTCTTCCTCCCTTCCCCCTCTCTAAATAAATAAGTAAGTAGGTAAATAAATATTAAAAATGAACATAGAAGAGCATTTGAGGTGATGAATGCACAATATAATATACAGGTGATGTGTTATAGAATTGTACAACTGAAACCTATGTGATTTTATTAACCAATGCCACCCCAATAAACTCAATAAAAATAAAATAGAATAAAATGAAAAAACATTTTGAAGTTTATTTGAGCAGTGTCAAACTAGGAGATGGTCAGGAGCCCTCTTCTGACAGGAGCTCAGGGAGAGACTTTTAGAGAGAAAAAGCAGAAACAAAGCAGGGGGGAAAAATAACACAGGGGAAGAACAGATCAACTTGGCAAGAACTTAAAGAGAAAGGAAACATCAAAAAGGGCTAGTTAGAAGTAAGAATACAATATTTGTAATGAAGAATACCCTAGAAGGAATCAACCACAAATTAGCTGAAGCAAGGGATCACATCAGCAATTTGGAAGATAAGGAAGCAGAAAAACAACCAATCAGAACAACAAAAGGAAAAAATAAAAGAATAAATGACAATGGCTGGTACAACATCAAACATACCAACGTCCACTTCATGGGGGTACAAGAAGGAGAAGAAAGAGCAAGCAACTGGAAAGCTATTTGAAAAAACTAATGGCAGAAAACTCCCCTAACTTCGTGAAGGAGGTAGACACACAAGTTCAGGAAGCACAAAGAGTCCCAAAAAAGGATGAACCCAAAGAGGCCCACACCAAGACACATCATAATCAAAACACCAAGGATTAAGGACAAGGAGAAAATCTTAAAAGCAGCAAGAGAAAAAAAGCAGTTCATGACCTGCAGCTGAACTCCCATAAGACTGTCAGCTGATTTCTCAACAGAAACTTAGCAGGCCGGAAGGGATTGGAAAGAAATATTCAAAATGGTGAAAAACAAGGACCCGCATCCAAGACTATTCTACCCAGCGAGGCTGTCATTTAACACTGAAGGACAGCTAAAGAGTGTCCCAGGGAAGAAAGAGCTAAAGGAGCGCGTCACCACCAAACCAGTGTTACAAGGAAAATCAAAGGGTCTTCTTTAATAGAAGAAAAGAGAAGGATAAAAATAAGTAATTAAATCGCGATAAGTACACTTCTATCAACAGTTGATTTAAATGCAAATGGATTAAATATGTCAAGCAAAAGACATGGGGTGACTAAATGGGTAAGAATACAAGACCTGTACATACCATATCTACAAGAGACTTCAGATCGAAAGACGCACACAGACTGAAAGTAAAGGGATGGGAAAAGATGTTTCATGAAAATGGAAACAAGCAAACAAAAAAGCTGGGTTAGTAATGCTTATACCAGACAAATAGACTTTATTTTATTATTATTATTTTTAATTCTCACCTGAGGACATACCTGTTTATTGATTTTAGAGAGAGGGGAATGGAGGGAGAGGGAAAGAGGCAAACATCAATGTGAGAAAGGAACATCAGTCAGTTGCCCACTACGTGCACCCCAACCAGGGACCAAATCTGCAACAATCACAGCACGAGCCATGTGCTGTGACGGGGAGTTGAACCTGCAACCCTTCGGTTTATAGGACGATGCTGTGACCAACTGAGCCACACTGGCCAGGGCCAAAATACACTTCAAAACAAAGGCTATATCAAGAGACGAAGAAGGATCCAGCAGTTCCACATTTGGGTATTTATCTGAAGAAACCCAAAACACTAATTTGAGAAGACATGCATCCATATGTTCATTGCTGCATTGTTTTCAATAGCCAAGATATGAATACAATCTAAGTGCCCATCATAGGTGAATAGATAAAGATGATTTGGGACCAATATAGAATGGAATATTACTCAGTCATATAAAAGAATGAAATCTTGCATTTACAACAACGTGGATGGACCCAGAGGGTACAGCGCTGAGTGGAGTAAGTCAGACAGAGAACGACAAATACCTTATGATTTCACATGTATGCGCAATCTACACAACAAAATTAACTAACAGACAAAACAGAAATAAACTCATGGGTACGGAGAACACTTTGAAGGTAGCCAGTGGCAAAGTGGGGATGGAGGAACTGGGTGAAAAACGGATTAAGCACAGATTCGTATTTACAAAATAAGGGGATGTAAAATATAACATAGGGAATATAGTCAATAATACTGTAATTACTATGTGTGGTGTCAAACAAGCACGGTATTTATCAGGGTAATCACTTCATAAATTACATGAACGTGTCTAATCATTGGGTTATATACCTGAAATTGATATAATATTGAACATCGACTGTGATTGAAAAATAAAAAAAATATTAAAAAGAAATAGATTACTTAGCGACAACTACAAGTCATTAAACCCTGTAAAACTCTAAACATTTTATGTTGTAATCATTATCAAAGATGAAAAGGGCAATTATTTAATGAAGGTGGAAATTTGAGTGTAAAAAAAATGTAGACAAGTTAAAGGAAAAAAATCACCCATAATCTCATTCAGGGAAATTTTTGGTGTATATATATGTTTACATTTTGATATATGTACTTCAGTTTCACTTATTAGTACGTATATACATTCAGTTACTAAAAACAAGGTTTTATATTCAAGCACACACTATTTTGTAACTTGCTTTTTGTTGCCAATATCTTGACTCTATTCCTGCAACATAATTTTAATAATTGCTTAGCATTTTAGTACATAAATATACCACAAATCCTGACCAGTTTCCCACTACTTTTCCAGTGTTTCCCTGTCACCAACAGCTTGTGAAGTGCATCCTTGGAGTGTGAACTCTTGTACGTGTTCAGTCCCTTCTTTGAGATAGAGTCTTAGAATCACAGTTGGTGGGTTAGAGGGTGTGAACGTTTTTTAATTTCTTGAGTCTTTTGGACATATTGGTAAATCGCTTGTCAGAGGAGTTTTACTTATTTGCATTTTAATCCGCAGCACGGAAGAGTAGTGTTTTCCCCGTCCCCTCATAGATACTAAGTATTATCATTTAAAAAATCCTTCGCTCATTTGCATGGTAAGATACAGCATCTTGGTGGAAAAAGTATGCATTTCTTTGAACATTTTTTATATGTTTGTTAGCTGTCTGTATTCCTTCTTTTGGGATTTGCTTATTCCTGCCCTTTGTATATTTTTCCATGGGGGGATTAATATTTTCTTATTAATTTGTAAGAAATCTTTGTATATCAAGGCTGTAAATTGTTTGTTCTATCAATTGCAAACAGTTTTACCCCAGTTTGCCCATTGCCTCTCAGTTTTGCTCAGTTTTGCTTATTGATCTAACAATGGTTTTATTATTTTTTTTATGCAGAGATATTTCTAAGTGTTTTTTAAAAAATTTTTGTGTTCAGGGTCATTCTTAGCAGTTATGCTTCCCTAATATGTTATAGATCTTCATGTATATTTTAGTTTATTCCAACACTTTCATACTTAAATTTTGAATCCTTTCACACCTTTTCACACTTAAATCTTGAATTTATTTCTAAAATGATCTGATGTCTCCCAGGAGGCAAAGAATCCAACCTTACATTTTCCCAACATCGTCCTTCTCCTGCTGGTTCCAAATGCTCCCTTTGTCATCTGTTAATTCTCACATATTCTTGGTTCTGTTTCTTGAGTTCTTTCTGTCCAATGATATGAATCTCTGTTCTTTTGCCAGTTCCACGCTGTTTTAATATTTTAATTATTTTAGGGCATGAATCCCATGATTACAGAATTTCTTGGCTGTTCTCTTGCATTTTATTTCCAAATTAATTTTAGAGTGATTTGGTCATTTGGAAAAAAAATTCCTGTGTGATTGTGATTGAAATTGCATTAAGTTTGTAGATGAATGTTGAGGGAATTGGAATCTTTATAATATTGGATCTGCTCATCTGGAGCTTCAGTATGTCCATCAGATGTTCACATGGTTTCCTCCTATGGTCCCTGTACATTTGTTAAATTAACACTCGGGTATTTCGAATTGTTTGCAGCCAAGGTGAATGGTATCTTTTCCTAGTATATTTCCTAATTGTTTGCTGTTGGTGTATATAAAAGAAATAGATTTTTATGTATTTTTTAATAATTGGTTTACTCGCTGATCTGAGGGACAGTCTTCTTGGGTTTTATGGTAGTCCATTATAGCATCTTCTGTCTGTTTCTTTTCAGCATTTCTGTTGTTCATTCTGTTTTCTTGTCTTGTTGCATTGGCTATACCATCCAGAACAACTTAAGGATGACAGCAGGTACCTTTTCTTAATTCTGACTTAGATGAGAATGTCTCTATTTAGCGTTTCAAATGTCTCTGCCGAAAGAGTGTTGTGCTAATCTTATTTTGATGTTTCCGAGGCATTGTTAATACATAATTAAAGATCATTCTAAAATACAGTCATATTGCCAGGGAGAAATGGGTGTTACATATCTATTTGACCGTGGGTCCCAAACTTGTTTTCTTGCACTTTCATTCTTTCTCTTTTACATTAGTGACTTATTGAAACTTTGCCCCTATCTTTTCTCCTGTTCCCAAGCTGTTATCAATTATTTCTGCTCTCACTGGGTCTGCTTCCAAAAGTTACCCCCTCCCTTTCTTTCTTTTTTTAAAAACCATTGTTTTAACTCACTGTGGAAAACATCTTAAGCACTACGGAAGTAAAAATTCAAACACTGCAATAAAAAATGTCTCCCTCTCACATCAAATGCTTGTTAACTTTGAGAAAGGTAACATTTTGTGTCCTTCCAGATACATTCACTGCATAGACCAGGACATATGTGAATATATATCTTTGTACTTTTTTACACAGATAGAAGCACACTATTCCCACAATGAAGTGCTTTTGTAAACTTGATATATAGTGGCAGTCTTTCTAAATCAGCACCTATAGATTCCTTATTATGCTATTCAGTGAGGGTAACAATTTATTTATACGGTCCTCAGTATATTTAAGTTTTCCCAATCTTTCACTAGTAATAAAAACAGGTACAGCGAACATCTGTGTAAATATGAGCCTTTGCTCCCCTTTTCTACTTTTCTGCTCCTCCTTTCTCCCTCTTTATTACCAAATTCTATAAGGAACATTTTAGATGTACATTTGTATAAATTCATAATCTCCTTATAATAAATTCCTGTAGGTGAATTTCTGGGTCAAAAGATAAGCATATTTTAAATTTAAATTTGCTGTCCAGAAAGATTGAAGCGATCGTGTTTCTACCAGAAATATATGAGAATTCTTCAAACTTCTGCCCGCCATATTCACTATTTAAAAATTTTTTTACCTGTGTATTAGGTAATTAATGATCACATGCCATATTTTTAACAGTAAAATTTAAAATCTACATTATTTTGAAAAATTAAACGATGCAGAAAAAATGCGAAGAAAAGTTATTGAGTAATCCTTTTCCACTGAGAAAAAATCACCACGAACATTTTAACGACAGTCCGTCATCTTGCTGTGTGTAATTGTGCATATGTTTTATCCTGTACCGTTTACCGTTTAGTAACCTGCATTTCCTGCTTAGTGATATGTCATAAATATGTGAACTGGTCGGTAAGTAGCTAGCTCTGCATCGTCATTTAGTGGCTTATTATGTGGATTGCTAGAATTCACGTAAACCTTATGATGCAAATAATTTTTTTTTTCCATTGTGGCACTTGCCTTTTAATTATGTTTGTGGGTTTTCCTTAAATCCAAAGGTTAATTTTTATGACATGCCGGTATCTTTCTTTAAGGGTTTTGCCTTTGTCATTCTCCTGCCAAACTGAAACTTTCGCTAACCAACTAACCTCTGCTTCCCCAACCTGTTGGTTTCAGTTCATGCTGTTTCCTGTCTGCCGGGCCTTCCCTCCCAGTTTGCAACTGTTGAGATACTCCGTCCATCCGCTGTTCACTCAAACTCCTCTTCCTCCACGAAGCCCCCCTGATTCTCTATAACCAGACTTTTTTCCCCCCACTACATGCATGATGTCATGCCTATGTTATGTTCTTATCTTACTTGTGACATTTATCACATTTTTCCTAATAGTTATGTTCTTGCGGACCATATGCTGCCTGAGGGCTAGGACTGTCTCCCATGCCCGTGACTCTAGCAGCATCCAGCTCAAAGCCTGGCACATAGCAGGGCCTCAGTAAACACTGGCTAGGTTGAATCAAATTGACCTTGGGAGGACCCGCAGATCAGGCCTAGCTCAGGCGGTGGATCGGCATGACTCTAGCAAGACCAGACACGGGCTCCTCTCAGTGCCGTTACTGATTGCGGCATTCTCCGTGTTTGTGGTTTGTCATTCCTAAGAATTGCACACTTGTTATTTGTTGGCTTTTTACACATGCCGACCCAGCGACATCTGGCTCTCTTGGCAAAAGGCCTGGCTCTTGGGACACTGTTAAGAACAAACAACGCTCGAGGAGCAAGCCAGTCGTGTCTGATCCAGCCCAGGGCCCCTGACAGTGACCTGGCCAGGTGAGTGGGGAGCTTAGCCTTATCTTATGTAACACAGCTCAAGCCTGGATTTCATCATGAGACCTGGCTGGACGGGAGGCTTGGAGACAGCCTTACAAGACAGTGAGATCCCTGCTGTGCCTTCTTGTTGGGAGGTTTGTGAGCTGTCCCTAAAAAAGAGAAAATAATAAACATGACAAGGTACTCTACTTCATTAGTCATCGGGGGCATGCACCTCCAAGCCACAGGCACCACCACTACCAAAGTGGCCAAAAGCGGAAAGGGAATACCAAGTGTTGGTGAAATGCTCTGCTGACAGGAATGTCAAGTGGGACAACCATTTTTGGAAAACTGGCTTAATCTACTCAAGTTGGTATGTGTATGCCATACAACCCAGCAACTCCACTGCTAGGTGTATACCCATAGGAAATGATTACCTATGTTTACCAAGAGACACGTGTTAGAATGTTTGTAGCAGCCCCCTCTGTAATGGTCCCAACCTGGACCCTTGTCATAAGTGCCTATCAACCAGGAAATAGAAAAATGAGTTGTGATGTGTCATACAGCAGAATGCCGTACAAGGATGAGTGCAAGTAAGCCACAACCACAGGCAGCAACCGGCTGAACCTCGCAAACATGATGCTGAGTGAAAAAGGGCAGACAGGCGCTGCGTGATTCTCCTTCTATAAAATGCAACGACAGGCAAAGCCAATGCGTGCTGTTAGAAGCCAGGAGATCGGCCACCCCGGTGGGGTGGATGGTAGAGACTGGCAGGAGGGTGACCTGGAGGGCCATGTGGGGAGGGTGGCAGCGTCCTAGTCCCTGGTGTGTGTGCTGAAGACATGAAGATACGGTCAGTTTGGGAAAAATTCCATGAACAGTGCACTTAGCTGAGCAACTTTCGGACAAATATTGTATGTCAAGAACAAGTTAAGAAGTCATCGACAAGGTGTATACCCAGAAGAATTGACACAGGGACTGGAATAGGTATTTGTGCACCCATGTTCGTGGCAGCATTGTCCACGATAGCCAGAGGTGGACGCAACCCAAGTGTCCACTGACAGATGAGTGGATAAACAAAATGGGATACATATTTCAGCCTTAAAAAAGAAGGAACTTCTGACACATGCTACAACACAGAGGGAACTGAAAGACATTATGCTAAGTGAAATAAGGCAGACACAAGAGGATAAATACTGTCTGATTCCACTTACATGAGGTTCATCGTCACATTCATGGAGACAGAGAGTAGAATGGCGGTTGCCAGGGACTGGGGGGAGGGGAGGAGAGGGGGTTAGTGTTTAATGGGCACAGAGCTTTCCTTTGGGAAGACGAAGACGTCCTGGAGGTGGATGGTGGTGAAGGCTACACAACAGTGTGGATGTGCTTAATGCTACTGAGCTGCAACATTAACAAATGGTTAAGAGAGCAGATTTTGTTAGGCATATTTTACCACAGCAAAAAAAAAAAAAAAAAAAAATAGATGATTGTAAATAATTATTGACAGCACCAGTGAGAAGCCCTGACGGGAAGTGATGCTGCCGAGCCCAGGAGGGGAGCTCTGAGCGCCGCGGGCTCCGGAGGGTGCTCTGCGGGCTGGAGAAAGCCCTGTGTGACCTTGGAGGTGACGATAGGATCAGAACCGCCAGGCAAACAGCCTGACATGTTGAAGCTGGCACGTTCAAGGGTGCTCACGCCAGCCAGAGCGCTGGCACATCCGGCTGACTGTTTGCCCCACAACGCCCTGGTCCGGCTGCTGTGTGAACTCAGTGCCGCGTTGCCGGCAGGTCCTGGAGACAGGGAGGCTTCGGAGGAGGCGACTTGGCCGGCGGAAGGGCAGGATTTCCCACGTGAGCTTTAGTCTGTGGAGAGAGGTTGGCACCGCAGCCCCAGCAGGACAGCCAGGGCCTGCTGCCCACAGGACATTTCAGAGTCACAGTCGAATTCCTCCGCACCACGGGGCCAGGCCCGGATCACAGGGAGTGCCTCCAAGTGGGGAAAGGGTGGGGTGACCTGTCGCCGGGTCTCCCTGTGGCCGCAGAGGCCCTGCTGACCATGTGGGGCCCGCGAGAGACCCAGCCCCGGGGGTC